>JAZKJV010003416.1:0-280000 GCA_037367405.1 Ottelia alismoides
TCGACTGGTATATTCTCCCTTGCTAAAGGTGATCTGCATCTGCCTGGTGATGGTGGTGGTGAAGGCGGTGAAACTCCAGATGTGGGTGCTGCTATACTGGGCCTCTCTATTGCTGGTGAATGAGATGATGCAGAAGATGATGCTCTCTCAGTGGATCGATCTCCCAACCCCAACTGCTGCGTAGGCGGCTGCAAACTCATACCGCTCCTGAGATGAATGGCGTCAGATAAACATGTAAAATCAAGGGACATACCTGTCTCAAGGGTGGGTGGACCATTGGCTACCTGCTCCTTGCGTCTGAAGTTGTTGGGGTTGGCTTCAACCTGTGCTGGAATCAGTGTCTTGGTGGTGGTCAGGCCGTCAATCCGCTGAGTCAGTTCATTCATGTTCTTCATAAGTTGGTCCAGTGCTGGATTGACTGAGTGGGCCTCAAGTTGCTCATTGACTGGCTGTCGTTGAGGCTGATAGTACGGAGGCTGTTGGTACCCATACGGATTCTGATAATAAGGAGGAGGAGGGGGAATACTGTCCATAATATGCTGCCTGTTGCTGTTTAGGGTGAGGGAAATACATAATCTGCTGCTGAGGTTGGCCTTGTCTCCAGTTTTGGAACTGAGGTGGAGACTGATACTGATGCTGGAAATGCTGGTGCTGGTACTGCTGTTGTCTGCCTCCCTGAAACTAGTGGGTGGGTCTCTAACCCTCCTGTGAACCCAACTGGCCTTGCCTTGACAGACGGGGCTGGTTTCGCTCACGGTCGAACCAGATGCCATTCACCTCCTGAATACCAGGTGGAGGTGGAGACTGCTGCTCAGGAATGTAGGAAACTTCTTGTTGATACGGAACTATCTGATGTGTATGTTGCTGAACCTGATCAGGTGTCTGTACGTAGTAGACATGCTGAACTGTGGATGGTCCTCCGCTACTCTGCTTGGTGGAAGAAGTCTGCTCCCTAGTAGAGGTATTGGCTGCTGCATTCGTACTGTGGACTGCGTTGATCGAATTGACAAGAAGTTCCAGATGCTTTGTTATCTCATCCACCTTATCCAGGTTCTTTGTTCTCTACTCGATCACATGAAGCTTATCAAGTTCATGGGATCGCTTTTCAATAATGTCCACTTTGGATAGATGGTTTTTAATGATGGCCAGGTCAGTGCTATCCACCTTATCCACTTCTTATGTTGCCGTCATGTTGACATCCTTATGGGGTACTACATGGGTGGTGACGGGTTGCTTTTGAAAAGCACGTGAAGAAGAAAGAGCTGTTGAACTTTCCGCCATCTCCTCGAAAATTTGGTACAGGACATCCTCGCCCTTATTGAAGTGACTTCCCCCACAAGCAGCATCTACCAGCTTCTGATTCTCAATGCTTAATCCCCCAAAGAAATTTTGTACCAGGCTGGTCTTTGGAATATCATGATGGGGGCATTTCTCCGTCAGATCTTTGAATCGTTTCCATGCCTCGTGAATAGGCTCTTGGGGCAGCTGGGAGAAATTAGCGATTAAGGATTGCATTTGGTTGAGTCATCCAAGTGGATGATACTTATTCAGAAATGCGGACCTCAACTCTTCCCAAGCGGTGATAACCTTCCCCAAGTGATATAGCCAATACAATACTTTGCCCGTCAGACTGAATGGAAAGGCGGTCATCTGTGCTACCTCTAATGGGACACTCGGGTAGTGTACTGTTCCACAAATGTGATCGAATTGCTGGAGGTGTATATAAGGTTCTTCACTAATATTTCCATGGAATATTGGGAGAAGAGGCAAAATAGTAGGCTTAAGCTCAAAATGCCCATGAACCGCAGGGATTTGTATCCATGAATTTGTCTGTCATGCCCTTGGATTATAAGCATCTTTTAATGTAGGCTTAGGTTCTGTATGAGGTTCTTCTCCATTCCCACCTCCAGGGTTTCTGTTATCCCCCTCTCTCCTATCTTCTCTTTCATGTCTCAGCTTGAGAATCATGTCTCTCAATGCGTTCTGAAGTTAGTATGCTCTGCTATCTGGGCTTGAATCGTCTGAATGGAGGCTAATATGGTGTTGTTGATCTCGCTCTGCTCCGACATGGTTTCCTTTCCTTTTGGTGGCATCAAGTGTTCAGTGTCT
Organism: Ottelia alismoides; assembly: GCA_037367405.1. Lineage (NCBI taxonomy): Eukaryota > Viridiplantae > Streptophyta > Magnoliopsida > Alismatales > Hydrocharitaceae > Ottelia > Ottelia alismoides. Next base: position 2,110 of record JAZKJV010003416.1, read on the forward strand.
GACTCTGAAAATGTGCATGATACTCGATTAGTACTCAGAATTGATGGAGTCTCAGATATTAATTCAAGATTAAAGCCAATCTCAAAAAGTGGATTGATCGATGTTGTGAACGGTGAAGTGGGAGAAGAGGAATATTCGGAAAGTGAGTCTCCCCGAATAGAAGGTGAACGTCTCGGAGTGTAGAATGAGTTCGCAGAGTCCGAACGAGAAATACTCCGATCCGACATCTTCGAAATCAATAGGCAGGATGCGAGAACACGAGGGTCAATGCAAGAGTGAAAGTGAATGAAGGCGCAAATTGCGCAGAAGGATCTTTACTGCTAGCAAGCAAACACAATACAAACCCCCACTTCACCAACTCAACTCAATCTGAAGACTGTGAAGGTTCGGACAATTATCTTGTCAATTTAGAGTTTGGTGACAATACAATCTATCAAAGCATTTAAAGGGAGCTGTTAGGAACCCAATGCTCTCAGGAGACTGGCCTAATATCAAATTAGATCTTTTCCAGCCAGTATGAATTGCGGACCGTTTACCGGCTACCCGATCAATTCAATCTGTTAAGGACATCACGTGCCACTTTACCGGCTAACGGAGAGATCCTCACTGGAGAACGACTAACCCAAGATAGTAGTCTGAAAAGAGTTCGGGCATGGCTCTATCTTAGTGTGCGGGTCGCTCTCTTGCTCAAGCAAATCAAACAATGAGGGGGTTACTCTCCCCAAAACAATATTTTTCCTTGTATTTTTTTAGGGTCGAGTTTTCTTTAGCAGTCCCGGTTTTAACAATTATCACTTGGTTAAAAATATTTTCAATGAATCGCCTACCGAGTGTCCAATTTCTTTTTTAATTTATGTGAGTGAAAACAAGGAAGGAGATCGGAAATGCCAATGCGCGATTAAAAACAATGATGCATGCAGGATTTAGAGATGCGTACCTTGTCGCCATCACTCTACATGCAAGTGATCCGCACAGAATTTAAATAAACTATCCTATATGCAAGGTAAATGGACCGTCCTAGATGATAGCTTCTATTAACGGGCAAGAACAAGTTAATTTGACTAAGTCTAATTTACGCTCTACTCTATAGGCACAGAAATATCTTGTTTAGGGTGTTTGGACCTAATTAATTACCTGGCTCAAGCAAATTAATTAAAGCAATCAAGAGGTAGCTCACGAAATCCGTGGGAAATAAAGAAAAATAAAGGCGATGAAAACAAAATCGACGAGGTCCCCCATATGCACCGGCACTTGGTGAAACAGACCCCGCAACAAATGAATATCCTTTTACAAATTTCAAATGGAAAAGAAAACTCTCTCTCTCTCTCTCTCTCTTTTTATTTTTTTCGTCTCCTTCACTTCTTCTTCTCCTCTTCTCACGCTATCCCTGCAGCTTGGTGAAGAATCAAGCCGCCTCCACGGCGCTTGGGTGCTTCGGCTCTCCTAGGATCGCCTCTTTCGTTCCGTGGGCCCTCGCAAGAAAAAGAAAAGAAAACGTGTAAGAAAAACAATTGAAAAGAAAAACGTGTAAGAAAAACAATTATCAAATATAAGCAAAGAAAGAAAAAAAATGAAAATGAATGCAGTGATATGAACAATGAAGTGAATGGTAAAAATGTAAACAGATATTTACAACCAAGAATAGCAGATCAAAAGAGAAACCTAACTATCCATGTCGTGCCTCCCCGGCAACGGCGCCATTTTGTTGAATGTGAAATTCGAGGACGGAATAAATTATTGTAAAAATAATATGAATGTCTCGTGTCGTTGCTATCCCCAAAATTCCCGTGTCAACAAAAAAATGTTTTTTTCTTTTGCTAATTATTAACCTGTATAGCGGACAGGGTCGAACTCAGGGAGGCTACAATTTCCGAGGATTATTCAATCAATCAGAAACTAATTAAAAGAAAACATGAATCTCAAAAGGACAATTATCCTGGGTTTTGTGATTTTTTTCTTTTATTTTTTTTAAATTTTCAAAGATTTTTCAATTTTTTTAGTGATTTTGATTTTGCATTTTTTTTAATTTTCAAAAAAATAACATGAAGCAATATAAATAAGATCAAGAATATGTACACCAACTCTTTTTGTAATTTTTCGATTTGTCAAGAATGCTCAGAAAAAATCCAGAAAAAATATTTTGGGTTTGTTTTAAACTGTTTTTGAGAATTTTTATGGAATTTCCAGATGTTTTATATTTTTTTAAAAATTAAACAGTTGAGAAAATACGAGAATGTGCACAGCATGGAGTAATTACAGCTTAAAATATTTTAATGCCTAAAACTCCTGCTAATTATTTTAAGAAAAACCAGAAGCAATTATCTACACACAGAAACTGAAATCAGAATTTTTGGATTTTTGTAAATTTTTTTATGATTTTTAGAATATTTTAATATTTTTCAATTTTTTGGGTTTTATAAAGAATTAATACACCAAAATTGGTCAGAGATTAAAGAACACCCAAAATACAACTACTCTATTTTTTTGGAATTTTTGGAACAATATTTGAATTTTTATGAATTTTGAATTTCATACAAGGTAAAAAATGACATGTTTTTTATTTTTTAATAACAATAAATGAGGGAAAAAATGTAATGAAAAATTTATGCTAAGAAGATAATCACATCAGGAGCATAGCACAATTTTTGCAAGATTTTTGGACTAATAAAAACATTTATTTCAATAAAAAGACAAAGCAAATTATTGTTTACAATTCAGGGACTAAAATGTAAATACTGTAAAAGTTTTAGACTGAAATGTAAAGATTCAATGTTTTGCATAAAATAAATAACAAAAATAAAAGATAGGATAAGAGTCGCAAATTACCCAATATATCACTATTTTGGAGGCTGGTATGGGCTTTTCTGTAGATTTGAATACCTTTAGGGATGAAGATGCAATTTTTTCTTTTTTTATTAAATCAAAAAGCCAAACCCTAAAGGGGTTTCTTCGTTTCTTGCTCAAGGAGTAAGAGGGACTTGGCCGCATCTCTTTGGAAATATATGAATAATGCGGCGGACGCCCCACTCCTCCTTCGGTGGATGACGACAGAGCTGCGGCAAGGCGGGGAGCGGGCAAGGGAGGAGGCGCGATGGCGGCGCCGCTCAACGGCGAAGCACGGTAGAGGGCCAACTCGCGCGGGGTGCCACGCACCAGAGGAGATGGCAAGAGGTCGTCTGGAGCGGAGAAGGTTCAGTCGGAGTAGCCGCTTGAGGTCACCGCATGCGGAGAGAGGCGGCACTGTGCGCGGCGTCGCGCGGGGCTGGAGATCGAGGAGAGCGCCTGGACGAGAAAGGCGGTGATAGGAGCTTGGTGCGGCGGGGTGCGGGCCTGTGGGCGGTGGAGGTCAACGCTCAGCGGGGCCGCGCGCCGTGCGCGGAGGCGGTTGTCGACGGGCGGGGCTGGCGATGGGCGGCGGGGGTGCTGGAGGCGCCGCCCCCTGATGCTGTCTTACTTTTTTTATTTTATTTTTTATTTTTTTGTTATGTAATTTTTATTGTTTATTTTGTAAAACAGAAATTAAAAAATGAATAAATTTTTTTATTTTTTGTAAATCTGAAAATAAGAAAAGAAAGGATAAAACAATGTTTTTATTTTTTTATATATTTTTTTATGTTTATAATGTTTCCCTGTAAAACAAACGTTAGATAAAAAGGAATTTTTTATTTATCTACAAATCGGAAAGTGAATGGGATTCGGCGAAGATGAGGAATTCGAATCCGATCTCCGGCCACCGTACACGGCCGGAGTTGAGAGATCGTGGACGGAAGAAATAGAACGTGGAGAGATCGAGAAAATGTGATGAAAAATTGAGTCGAAGCGGATCAAAATCGTGATGGATATTTTAAGATCTAGAGAAAAGAGAAAAAAATGACGATGGAAAAAATACGACAAAATAAAAAGCGATTAAACTAAGATAAAATGCGAAGAAAAATTTGAATCTCACCTTTGGAGTGGAAAATGGACCGTGATCGCCTCAACAAGGCCGACTCGCTGTCACCGGGCGGCTCGGAGGCTAGACACAATTCTTGATGAAATTTCTCTCGGAGATCGGGCTCCTCTCTCTAAAGATTCATCAAGTTGGAATGAGGGAGAAGGAGCTATATAAATAGAAAAGAGATGAAATTTGAATTTTGAATTTTTGAATAAAGAGATAAGGGGGATGAAAAAATGAAATGAATTTTGAATTTTTTTGGTGGAAGGGAGACGGAATTTGAAATGAAAATAAAAGAGAAATAAAAATTAGTTACAGAATTATCTATTTTTTTGAATTTTCATCACTTATTTAATTTGAATTAAAAAATGTTATTTTTTATTTTTATGAAGGTTAATTAAAAATAGCAATTATATACATATAATACATACATATATGACATTATACACAAGGGTAAATGACGAATTTAGCCCTTTTTTGTTTTTTTAAATAATTTTAATTTTTTTATTTTTATTTTAAAGAATCAATGAGAATAATTTACAAATATATACAAATACAGTATGCACAAAATACATGGGAAAATTGCACAAACCACCCTAGAAAACTGACTTTTCAACCGTAACTCAAAAATTATGAAAATACGGCATTTTAAAGATAATTTAATTTCGAGTCCAATGAAAGTGAGATTTATTCAATTTGAGCTCATATGGAGCCAGAATTGGTCTTCCAGTTAGTGCTTAGTGGCTTTTTCCAAGTGTGGCTACTTTTATTCTGTACAAGATTTAATTGTGCAATCAATTTTAATATTTAGAACACAATTTATTTACAACTTTGGTTTTTGAATGTTATTTGATTTGAGATCAATTAAGGTACAAATAAATTAGTGTTAGTGATATACAAATATGTACAAAATAAATGAGAACCACATTTTTTTGGATTTTCTGGTTAAGGACCCTATCTCCCCCTACTTTATTCCTGGTCGATCAGGTCAAGTCTTGACCTTCTCTCGAGGTTCGGGTCAGCCTGTATACATTCTTCCTTTTTTATTTTCTTTTCTTTATTTATTATTTATTATTTTCTTTTCTTTATTTTTCCTTTCTTTCTTTCTTTATTTATTTTAGGTTAAAATTAGTCAGAAATATACAATATTTACACAGATGCAAGTTAGTAAGAATATGGAGTTAGCGTTATATGCAGGTGTTTTACAAGGATTTTAAGCTAAAATAAATGAATAAAAGATGACGAATCATAGATCATCAAGGGGGTGTCGTATATAATGTATATATACTTTAGACATAACTCGTACTTTTAAATACGTTTATTTGGGGGGTTAGTGTATAATTTTGTAAAAATCCAAGTGTGTAAAAAACAAAAAATATATACATCAAAAAAAATCAAAATCAACAAAATCAACAAAACGCAACAAAAAAAACAAACAAACAAACAAACAAAAAAATCTTGTATATACTTGTCTATATTTTAATAACCTTTTTCCTAAAAAACTACAAATCTAAAATTCTATAAAAAATTGCATAATTAAAAAAACTTTCTTTCATATCTGCATTTTCCCTCCAAAAAATTCCATAAAAAAGTTCAAAATTAGAAATTATTAAAAAAATTCTTTTCACATGTGCATCATTTTCTTTCAAAAAAAACCCTTGCATTGTTCATATTTTGCATTTGCATGTGCATTTTCAGGGATAGTATTGACATTAAACTATATCTGAAATAAAATTGAAGAATGGAGCTTAGTTGGACCTTAATCCACATAATTTTCAGAGGAACTTCACTGAGAAATAGAATTTTAGAAGTTTCAGGTCTTTGACTTAATTCTTTGAGTTCCACATGACAATGTGCAGCGTTTGACTCTTAGTGTCTAACCCGATCTCTTCATTCTGGGTATAACTCTGGAATAGGGAATCAATTTGTACTCTCGCACTATGCACTTAGCTCAACTTAGATGGGATGTTGGAAGACTGTGTGAGTTTCTTTTCTGGTAGCGTGGAAATCTAAAGACCGGGGTATGGATTGAAATAAAGCTTCGGAAAAGGGATGTGGACACAATTTTTTCTAAGACCCCAAAACATGTACAAACAAAAAGATTTTATATCCGTAGGGGCACAACAAGATCCAAGCCAGAACCACCAAAAATCCAAATACAAAGAAGGCCACTACCAAATAAATATCTGACCAAAATGGTCCAAGCTTCAAGGAAATACCTAACTCCCCGAGGACGAGTTACTGGAGAGGAGATTTGCATGGTAGTCCAGCATTCTGGATGGGAAGAGCTAAAACCTTTCATACACATGATTCGATTGTTCAATGTTCATAGGGTATACTTTGGGAAGAGGATTGATCTAAGATGACTTCTGAGCCGAAACTATGACAATGATGTGTAGAACTTGAAGGCTGTCGATTTTAAAATTCTAAGTCTCACCGAAGTTCCCCCGACACACTAATAATCCACAGGCCCAACAGAGCTCCAAACTACAATTTATGAAGATAAGTTTAATACTCAATGTTATCCTACTTTCTTTATTTTCCCTTTCTTTTCTTTTTCTTTTTCTTCACTTATTTCTTTCAAAAAGGTGTTTGCTAAGGGACTAGCAAAGGTAAAGCATAGGGGGATGATGAATCCGCGATTCGTCATCTTTATTCATTTATTTTAGCTTAATATCCCTTATAAAAATACATGCATATAACACTAACTCCATATTCTTACTAACTTGCATCTGTGTGTAATTATTGTACACTTCGTAATAATTTTAACTTAAAATAATAAATAAAGAAAGAAACAAAAAAGAAAAAAGGAAGACTGTATACAGACTGTCCTGAACCCCGAGAGAAGGTCAAGACTTGACCTGATCGACCAGAATAAAGTAGGGGGAGATATGGTCCTTAAGCAGAAAATCCAAAAAATGTGCATGTCTGGTTGTAAATACTTCTCACTTATTTTGTATATATTTGTATAAAACTGACACTAATTTATTTGTACCTTAATTGACCTCAAATCAAATAACATTCAAAACCAAAGTTGTAAATAAAAATATGTTCTAATTAATAAAAATAATTGCACAATTAAATCATGCACAGAATAAAAGTAGCCACACTTGGGAAAAAGCCACTAAGCACTAATTGAAAGACCAATTTCCGACTTCATATGAGCTCAAATTGAATCAATCTCACTTCCATTGGATTCGAAATTAAATTATCTTTAAAATGGTTGTATTTTCATACTTTTTGGAGTTATGGTTGAAAAGTCAGTTTTCTGGGGTGGTTTGTGCAATTTTCCCATGTATTTTATGCATATTGTATTTGTGTATATTTGTAAATTATTCTTACTAATTATTTAAAATAAAAAAATAATATAAAAAAATTCTTAAAACAAAAAGGCTAATTTCCTCATTTACCCTTGTATATAATGTCATATATGTATATAGTATATGTATATAGTTGCTATTTTTAATTAATCAAAAAAAATAAAAATAATATTTTTTAATTCAAATAAAATAAGTGACGAAAATTTAAAAAAATAGTTAATTGTGTAAATAATTTATCTCTCTTATTTTATCTCATTTCTCATTTCATCTCTCTTATCTCTTCCACCAAAAATTCAAAAATTCATTTCAATTTTTCATCTCCTTTATCTCTCTTTATCCAAAAAAAATCAATTTTCATCTCTCTTTATCCAAAAAAATTCAAAAATTTAAATTTCATTCTATCTTTTCTATTTATATGGCTCCTTCTCCTTCATTTCACGAGATCAATCTTTAGAGAGAGGAGCCCGATCTTTGAGAGAAAATTTCGTCGAGAAAGTTGCCTAGTCTCCAAGCCGTCCGGTGACAGTGTGTCGGCCTTATCGAGGCGATCACGGTCCTTTTCCGGCTCCTAAGGTGAAATCCCATATTTTTATTCTTATTTTATCTTAGTTTAATCGTAATTTTTTTGTCGCATTTTTTTAATTCCATCGTCGTTTTATTTCTCTAGATCCTTAAAAAAATTCATCACGATTTGATCCACCAACGACCTGAGTTTTCATCTCATCTTGTCGATCTCTTCGCCTTCAATTTCTACCTCCCACGATTTATCAACTCCGACCATGCACGGTGGTCGGAGAATCGGATTCGATCCTTTCATTTTCACCGAATCTCCATTCATTTTCCTATTGTAAATAAATAAAAAAAATATTTTTTTTTGTTTCTTTGTCTCTAATGTTTGTTCTTCAGGGATCATTAATAAAAAAACAACAAAAAACAAAAATAAAAAACATTAAAAAATTCTATATCTTTTTAAGTCCTATTTTTTCAGATTTACAAAATATATATATATAAAGAAGTTTTTTTATTTTTATTTCATGTTCAAATCACAAAAAATTATTACAATAAAATTAAAAAAACAAAAAAAATCGCACAGGCTGCGGGGACATCACCCCCGCCGCCCTTCGTCCTCCCCTCGCAGCGCCGCCCCGCGCGGCGGCCTGAGCTCCCACCGCCTTTAGCTGCTCCTCCGTCAAGCCGACCTCCAGGCGCTCCCACGCCCGCCCCGAGGCCCCTCGGCCGCCCTCCATCATCCGCATCACTGCCTCAACCGCGCTCTATTGCCCGTGCCTCCGCGTGCTGGTCCAGCCATCACCTCGCCCCTCCGCGCGCAGGCGCCCCGAGATCCGGCCGTACACCACCCTCGAGGCCACGCTCCTCCGTACCTCCTCCGTCCGGCGACCCACATAGGCACCTGCAGCGAAACCACGCGCGGGGCCGCGCTCCTCCGCCTTCCTCCATCGACAACTTCCTGCACGTGGCCGCCTTCCTCCGTCGCCAAGGCACCAGGCCGGCTCCTCCATCACCCTCCGCCCGCTCCAGGTCCCTCGCCGACGCCTCTCCCACAACGCCCACGCGTGACGAGGAAGAAGAGGGGGCGACGACCCATAACCAACCTCCCCTGTTGGTCTTTGAAGAAGGAACAAGAGAACACAAACCCTAGGGGCTTTTGAAGTTTTAAAAAAAATTGGGCAAATTACGTATCAACCCCTGAGATTTTTAGAATTACAAAGGAGCCCCTGCCAAGTCAGCAAGCACGTGCGTTGCACGCACCATCTGGGTAAATTGCAACATCTCTCTGAATTTTTATTTTTATTTCCTTTTCATACAGAAACTTTAAACTATTTATGTTTTAGTCCATGTTCCCAGACATTAAATTTGCATGATCCTTGCTTTGAAATAAATGTTATTTCTCTTTAATAAATTCTGGGAAAATCATTCTATTTTCTTGATATGCTATTCTTCCTAGCATAAATTTTTCAGTGCATTTTGTGATCATTTGATATTATCAAAAAAATAAAAAACATGTCATTTTTTCCTGTTGAAATTCCAAAATTCATAAAAATTCAAATATTATTCCAAAAATTCCAAAAAAACAGGGTAGTTTTATTTCATTGTCTTTTAATTTCTGAATTTTCACGCATTAATTATTTGTAAAATCCAAAAAAATAAAAAATATTAAAAATCTTTTAAAAATCAGAGAAAATTCTACAAAAATCCAAAAATAGTGATTTTAGTTTCTTTTTGTAGATAATTGCTTCTAGTTTGTCTTAAAAATAATTATAAGGAGTTTTGGGCACTTAAAATATTTTTAAGTTGCAAATTACTCCAGGCTGTGCACATATTCACATTTTCTCACGGTTTGATTTTTAGAAAAATACAAAAACATCTGAAAATTCCACAAAAATTCTCAAAAATATTTTAAAACTTTTAAAACCTAAAAATAATTTCTTTGGATTTTTCTGAGCATATTTGATAATTGAGAAATTGCAAAAAGAGTTGGTGTGCGTTGTGAATATTACTTAGTGTTATTTTTAAAAAAAATTACAAAATCAAAATCACTAAAAATTTGAAAATCAGAAAATATACGAAAAAATTAGAAATAAAAAATTTAAAAAATATAAAAAGATAAAAAAATCACAAAAACCAAGGATAGTTGTCCTTTGAGATTCCTGTTTTCTCTTAATTGATTTTTGATTAATTGAATAACCCTCGGGATTTGTACCCTCCCTGAGTTCGACCATGTCCGCTATACAGGTTAATAAGTAGCAAAAAAATATCTTTTGTTTGTCACGGGATTTTGGGGATAACAACGACCAAACCATTTTACCATTAATAAATTTTCCGACCCTCGAGATTTCGCGCATAACACCCCTTCAATCAAATCCCCCTACCGGAGACACAGATGCCCCTCCTGGTTCTACTGCTGTTGATGATCTTCGCATCTCTGGGAAAGCTTCCCCCCACTCAAAGCTCATAAAAGGTTCCACTCCGCTGGTAAGGCCTCCTCCTCCTTCGCATTTGGTACAAGACACCTTCTCCACAAGATGGCCTCCGCAAACATGAAATCAACATGCCCCTCTTCAGCAACATCCTTTCCTCATTTCATTGACCTCAACAGCCCCTTGTCTGAGGTTGATTCCCAAACAACTACCGTGGATCCAGATATCCCATTTGTTGATGAAGGCAACCAATCTTGGGTTACATCAACTCATAAGAAAAAGAAACTCCCTAGCGATCCAAGCAAATCAAAAGGGCTCCCTGGGCCCATCAATACATCTACTTAATGTCTGTAGTGGTCTGCAATACGCGGGGGCTAAACAAGCCCAGGAAGTTCAAATCAATTATGAAGGAATTCAAAGCTAAGAATGCTGAACTGATCGGCCTCGTCGAAACCAAGATTAGATCGGCCAATAGACGCAAGTTTGGTGAATTGATCCCTACGGGGTGGGATTGTATTCACAATAACACAGAACTAGGTAGAATTTATTTCTTGTGGAAGCCTAATTGTTGGTCGTGCGATATCATTGGGACTCACTCCCAATCTATTACCGTGCGATGCACCAATCTTGGCGGTTTTGTTCTCTATCTCACTGTGGTATACGGTGATAACTGTCCTAGAATGAGAAAGGAGCTCTGGCATCACCTTCGTGAGATTAATTCTCGCATCGTGGGGCCTTGGCTGGTCTTGGGAGATTTTAACGTCGTTCGGTTCTCTTCTGAAAGAGTTGGGGGGCCGTATGGTTGCGCGGGCGCCTATGGAAGACTTCAATAATTGCTTGGAAGACTGTGGCTTGTCGGATCTGGAGGCTACTAGTAATCATTGGTCTTGGACCTATGCTACTGTCGGTCCTGGTCGGATTACAGCTCGTCTGGACCGGGCCCTTGCTAACGAGGATCTTATCACATTCCTGCCAACGGTGAAGCTCCGCTATTCCCCTCTCCCCCATTCTGACTACTTGCTATTGTGGGTAGCCCTATGCCCTTCCCCTTCTAAGCGCATCCCTTTCCGTTGCTTCGACTATTGGGCGCAACGTCCAGGTTACCATGAAGCTGTTTGCTTTGGTTGAGGCATTCCTGTTTTTGGTAACCCCCTATTCATCCTTGCTCGCAAACTCAAGAATGTTAAGATTGCCTTAAAAAGGTGAGCCGCGGATGATGCAAACATTCTGAAGGAATATAATTTCACGAAGGTCTTTCTTGATGTCAACTCGGATATTATTGCGGACTCGCCCCTTGATCCCTATCTTGCGTAGCTTGATTCTGATGTGAAAGTCCATTTGCTTACTCTCGAAGATGATCTTGAGTCTGCTTGGAGGCAAAAGAGCAGAGTTGATTGGCTCAATCTTGGCGATCACAATACGCGTTTTCCCATCTCTCTGCCAAAGCTAGATGTGCTAGAAATTACATCACAAATATCCTGGACACCAATGGTGGTGTTGTGGATCGCCAGTCTGAGGTTGCTGCTGCGTCTATTGATTACTTTGAGGGTCTCCTCTCACATGCCATTACTGGTTCTCAAAGGCATTCGCCACCTCCACCCAAATGATGTCGTACAGATCAAGCGAAAGCTTGGATGATTAGGCCTTTTGATGATACTGAAATTTGGGGAGCCCTCTCCTCCATTGGTTCCTCCAAAGCCCCAGGTCCGGATGGATTTAATGCATTATTTCTCAAGCTACATTGGCCCTTGATCAAGGACGAGGTGATATCTGCGATGCAATTCCTCTACGACGGCGGTAAGATTGTAAGGGAGGTTGACCATACCTTCCTTACCCTCATACCCAAGATCCAGACCCCTTCTTGCATAGGCGATTATCGACCAATCTCTGTTTGTAATGTTATCTACAAGATTTTCTCCAAGAGTTTGGCTAGAAGACTTGCAGCGGTTCTTCCATCCCTCATTTGTCTCAACCAGTCCGCTTTCATTAAAGGAAGATCCATTAGTGATAACATTCGCCTTGCAAATGAATTGTTGCATGGTTTTGATAGGAGGGCTTCCCGTAACAAAGCGTGCCTTAAAATTGACCTCTCTAAGGCCTTCGACTCGATGGATCATGCCTTCCTGCTTGAGGCACTTTCTGGCATGGGATTCTGCCGCAAATGGATGTCTTGGATTGAAAATTGTATCTCTACTACATTTTATTCCATTCTTATTAATGGCTCGCCCCATGTCTTGTTTAGGGGAACCCGTGGTCTCCGTCAGGGGGTCCCCTTAGCCCCCTATTATTCACGGTTGGGGTGGAGTCCCTTTCCTCATTGATGGACTCTGTTGCCATTGCTGGTCGTTTCCAGCCTATGGGGAGGTGTCGTAATAAGGCGCCTACTCATCTTATCTATGCTGATGATCTGCTCATCTTTTGTAAGGGCTCAATGCGCTCCCTCGCATCTGTTAAAGAAATTATGAATGAATTTGAAGCTATCTCCAGCCTGAAGTTGAACCCTAAGAAAAGTAAGATTTTTAGGCCCAAACGTGTTACTCTTGAATTTGTTGTTACTCTGCGCATGGGCATGCTGCAACATAATCTCCCCACCAAGTACCTTGGGCTCCCACTTGCCTCCTCCTTCTCTATCTGTAGCGACTCGAGGGCGCTGGAGGACCGGATAAGGTGCCTAATCAATGGTTGGAACGCCAAGTGCCTATCCATGGCAGGTTGTGCCCAGCTCCTCAACTCCGTCATTCGTGGGATTTTCCTCTACTGGACTGCGGGGGCCCTCCTTCCGATTACTGTTGTTCGTCGTCTTGACAGATTGTGTGATCACTTTCTCTGGGGTCGTAGACGTCATGATATCGCTTGGCAGCGACTTTGCCTTCCTAAGCATGAGGGGGGCATGGGACTGAAATCTTTCGTCTCCCTGCGGGCCACTATGATTGCTTCCTGGGTTTGGAGGCTCCTCAATGCTGACTCCTCCATTTGGGCTGATTTTTTGCGCTCCAAGTACCTTTGTGATGCTTCGTTCTGGGATATCAATGCCTCACCCACCTCTTCCAGAATTTGGCGTGCAATGTTAGATTGTAGAGCCTCTGTGCGTGCTGCTATTTGGGGCAATTTCCCCTCTCCTTCTTGGACTCTTTCTACCAGAGGCTTCTCCTTCGCGGGCGCTTTTGAGCTCCTTAGAACCCAAGGCACGTCGGTTGTCTGGTTCTCGGTCGTGTGGGACCGGCGCATCCCTCCCCGTTGTGCGCTCACACTCTATCGGGCTCTCCTTGGCCGGCTACCCATGCTAGATAGACTCAAGGCCTTTGGCTTGAATCTCCCTGAAACTTGTTCACTCTGCTCCATGGATTTGGAAACCCATGATCACCTGCTGCTCTCCTGCCCCTACTCCTCTGAGGTGTGGCTTGGCTCATGCTCTGCCCTGGCATTATCGGCACCTCCAGCGAACCATCTCGCCGACGTTATCACCTGGACTCTCAATCTGGCCACCCCCAGGGCCCGTACTTCTACTGCTACTCTGCTTGCGTTGGCGGTGTGGCACATCTGGCGTGAGCGCAATCGGCTTTGGAGTTCTTCGCATTGTCAGCCTCCACAACGCACTATTGAGGATATTGTCAACAATTATATGCTTTTAAAAAAATTAGAAGGGTGCCTGGGTTTTTGTTCTGCTCTGTGCCCCATGATTATTGCTCCCATGTTGCCTTTGTGCATTCCTGGCTAGATCTGTTAGCCACATTTTCTGTATGTAATTGTTTCTTGTTTTTTGGAAATATATAGTTTACTTTTACTTACAAAAAAAAGAGTTTCATACCTATCCAATTCATGTCGCTTCAAGATCACGCAACAAATAGTTGTTATCAACTAAATCAATCACATTATGCCCCTTTTGTTACGACAGAATAAAAGGGGGATGGATTCATTATTCTTTTATCGATTCCATTCATGTGTTTGTTAGATCATATTAAGGCAGGAATAACAATTACAACGAAATTGAATTCTCTCATACATGAGAATAGTGATTCTCATGTACCCCCTAGGAATTGGAATTCCATTTCCTAGAAATGCTAATGAATGTATTCTTCTTCAATATTTTTAAATTAATATATCATTGTAAACAAATATATGGTTGCCGACATGGATATGTTTTTTTTCTTTTTTGGATACTTTTTTGAATACTGACATAGATATTATTCTTTTTGGAGATAGATATATGGATATTGACATTGATACAAATATATGGTTGCGAAAGGTTAGATAAGTTACAAATATATGCATATATGGATACTGATATAGATATAGGATATTTTTTTACGGATACGGATATAGATACGGTTCAATTTTTTTAGAATACTAATACAATACGGATACAAGATATTCTAGTGGATATGAATACATTTATTAAATATATCTATTATATTGGTAAAATATATCAAATATGATTTTTTACGTATATGAATACGAATATGGATATGTGTTTTTTATTTTTTTTGCGGATACTGATATGGATAGGGATATGGGATTTTTCTAATATGGATATGGATACAGATGCAATTTTCAACTTTTTAAAATATTGATATTGGTTATATTCTAACAGATACATATACGATACGGATATGGCTTTAATTTTTTTGCCGATACAAGTATGGACATTAATGAGGATTTTTTTGCGGACATGGATATAGACATGGAAATGAATTCTTGTTTTTTTTACAAATATAGATATGGATATGTATAACATTTTAGTTTTTTTAGGATATGGATACAAGTTACATTCTAATGTATACGTATACGGACATGGATATGTATTTTTATTTTTTGTGGATATAGATACCCATAACATTTTCAATTTTTTTATGATATGAATATGGATACGGATATGGTAATAAAATATTCTAACGGAGATGGATATAAATATATCAAACATATCAAGTGTATGGAAAAAATCAAAGTAGTGTCATCTAAATTTGACTATTTATTCATTATATGAAATATATAAGTATGTGAAAAAAATTAACTTGGAGGATACTGAATATTTTTTCTATTTGATGAAATATATCAAAAGGAATGTTATTTTCTTTATATTCTTTTCACTTTACAAACATAAGAAAGGAATATGTCTCATAATAAATTTTTAAATTACATTCCATTGTTAATTCCATTCTTGTCTTGATTTCATTCCATTGTAATCCCTTTCCAACAAAATAAACATCGATCGTAGGACAAGCTCTCTTGTCCTCGATCCTTCGATCAAAAATCAGGGAAGCTCTTACATTGACCCCATGGTATAAGCAATGGATTGTCCATTGGTTGTCTTAGTGGAGAAATTGTATGGAAGCATTGTAACAAGGGTGCATGCAAGGAGCTTGAAGGATACCTTATAATCAAAATAAAATATACATTGATTCAAAAGTCTCGTAAGAGGCAGGGGGGTTAATTTCAAGTGTTCGGGTAAGGAGGTACACATAATGTAACAGCCTCGCCACAGGTCGATTTGGATCATGTCCGCGTATTTCTTTATTGGAAGTTATTACGTCAATTGATTAAGATCGAGTCATCCGACATCGAATATGAAACAATTAAGCTATCAACCATGGCAATAATAGAGAAGATAGAAGACATATGTGGTTTAGTTTGATGATTTAATCAAGCCACCATGTGCCACACAAAAATCAAAATCAAATAAATAATATTACAATTACAAGCATAAAAAATGCAAAAAAGAATATGCGTCAAGAGGTTCAAATCTACATAAACCTTGCAAATCTCAGACAAATTTTCAATGATACATAAGTGGTTCAAATCTACATAAACCTTGCAAATCTCAGACAAATTTTCAATGATACATAAGTTCAGTTTGATTTAAATGGTCGAATGGGAGCCTAATTCTAATCTCATGCCAAAAGACCCTTACAATACAATAAAACCAATCTAAGTTGCTTAAGACGACTTCTAATATTTTTCAGCTATTTAAAAATTCAGATATTTTTAAAGGCCAGAAAAAGATTGTAGGGGCTAAATAAAAAATTTAAGGACTGGATTTCAGTCAAGAGAAAGTAAACTTGATAATACTAATACCAAAGGGGGATACTTGACATATTTCAGAATAAAATAAAGTAAAATGGATAAATTGCAACATAAAAACTGACCTGCCAATGTTACCAAAAGAAATATTGAGGATTGAAACGCAAAGATGAAGGTTACCCATTCTTTTTGTAATTTTCTAGTGAATGCTTTTTTTAAATAAAATTTCAAAAATACACGGATGTTAATCTTAAGTAAAAAAGCAAAACAAAGACCAGCAACCACGATTGATTGGCCCACCACCGAGTATAGGACTGTCAGCACGCTAAAAGGCACCTTGGTGTGCCAAGCAACATGTCCCCCAACAAACACGACTATTGGGATCGTGGCCATCTATGATTCTACGTGGGACCCCAATGATGCATGTTCCTCCCTTGGCGACATCTAATCCACTACCCACATGCCACTTGAGAATAATCGCCAAGGCATGGAAAGAATGGATACAAGGGGAACGTCGTCCACCGACCACAAGGATATATGACAGATCTAGAAATCCCCTCCTGACTGTTTGAACGATGCTCAAGATGCTCTCACTCACTCAGGCTCACCTCGTCCATTTTTATTTCAAAATACATTGTAGCAGACTCATTTCATTTATTTATCAATCCATTACAATATTTCCAGATATCTATCATATATAATCATGCTCTACTGGGTATACATATTTTTAGAGTCAATTTCCATCATTTTAGAATCCAAATAGGTCAATGGTCCCTGAATGATCGATCATCTTATTTTGTTGATCGATCAAGTCGATCAACAAGACAACCATGACAGATCATTTTTCGGGACAAAAAGATCTATCTGCTACAATGGCATGATCTATCAGGCATGATCGATCCTGCTTGGGACAGAGCCAGATTTTGCTTCGACGATGCCTCGCGAGGTCGCTCTGATCGTGAAACAAAGTATACCCTCACGTTCCTGTTGATACCCACATCAAAAATATATTTTATTTTACCATCCACATGCGCATAATAGATCAAGGAAAAATCGTGAAAATATGATACTATAAAATGTGGGTTTCATCGCAAAGCTCGTCAAAATCTGAAAACGATTCCCCTTGCAGGTAGTTCATGGCATTCCCAATCCACGGTAAGAAAATGGTCCGGATCTGACATTAAAAAGAGGCTAAAATCTTACCTACGGGGAAGTTTTTCCACAATCTTTCCACGCCCTGAGCGAGAGTTCCACGTCATTTCATGGAACACGAACGTGTCCATGACGAACTTCGCTCCGAGAAATGACGTACTCGGGCTTCCGATTAGTGGCCGGAAAATCACTCCAACAACAAAGCTCCGCAGAGGGGAAGAGCTCTGACAAGGTGTTTGAGTGGTCTGAACTGAACCAGCCCACTTAGCTCATCCCCCGTCTTATATAGATTCAGCCTTAATCGGATCCGAGTTCGGATCTAGATCCAAGTATTCTACGTGTAACTTTCTCATACGAACTCTGATTTTAATGTTCTTGGGCTCGTTGGAACGGTTTCGATAAGTACTATAAGACGGAGTTTCATGATTGACTTGGCTACTGGACTAGGTCGGATAATGAGAAAGAGTGGGATTTATTTTGAGGGATTTTGCACTTGGGCGTGCGCGTGTGTGTGGTAAAATGGGGCTGCCCCCAGGGGTAGCTAACTTAGCTCCACCCGCCTCATTTCCTCATTTTTTTTATTTTTTTTAAAATAAAAACATGTAAATACATTATTATATCCCTATATTATGTCATTCATGTTTCATGAGAAACAGAGACTCCCGCGGCCTCCATCCAAATAGGGTCGATTTAAAAAAATCCTACGGCATTAAAAAATGACTGTCTAGATAAAGGTCGTAGGAGTCTTTGTTTCTCATGAAACTTGAATGACATAATATAGGGATATAATGATGAATTTTCACAATTTTATTTTTCAAAAAAAAATAAAAAAATATAAGGAAAATAGGGCGGGGGAGCTAAGTTAGCTACACCCAGGGGCAGCCCCATTCTTCCCATATTTATATGGGTAAAACATGTATGCCCCCTAGGGAGAGTTAACTTAGCTCCTACCACCTCATTTTCACCTATTTTTTTAATTTTTTTTAAAATAAAAACCGTGTAAATCCATTATTATATCCCTTGCTACGAACCGAACTGTAACGAACAGACCTATGTTCGAGTTCGGTTCGATAAGAAAGCTCGAAAGTTCGAGTTCGAGTTCGAGTTCGAGTTCGGTTCAATAAATGTTCGATAGAATATGTTCGAGTTCGAGTTCGGTTAGAAAGCAAACGTTCGAGTTCGGTTCGATAACAATTTGTTAACAAAACTAATACTTATTTATATGAACAAGTTCGAAACTGGAGTTCGATGACAATGTTCTATAAGCAATACAAATAAGAAATTATTCAAATTAAAGCGGTACAAAACCCAATAAATACCACAACTTCTTTAAACTCAAAATTTCTCAAGTATATAAATAATAAGTTACACATGCAAATACAAACACATATACATATATCGAACTCGAACTTTTATCGAATGAACATATGTTATGTTCATGTTCGGTTCGTTAAGCTATTGAACTAAAATTTGAAGTTCATGTTCAGTTCGTTTAGAAACAAACGAACATTTTTCGAACTATTATCGAACGAACTCTAATAGAATACGAAGATGTTCAGTTCAATTAGCAACCCTATGTCCCTATATTATGTCATTCAAATTTCATGCGAAATAAAGACTCATGCGACCTCCATCCAGACATGGTTGATTTAACAATCCTGAGACCGTTAAAAAATGATTGTTTGGATGGAGGTCGTAGGGGTCTCTGTTTCACATGAAATTTGAATGACATAATATAGGAATACAGTGATGAATATTTATGGAAAAAAAATTTAAAAATGGAGAAAATGAGACGGAGAAGCTAAGTTAGCTCCCCTTAGGGGGCAACTCCATTTCTCTCTCTCTCTCTATATATATATAGAGAGAGAGAGCTTATCCAATGAGCCCCTTGTCCATTTGAGTTTTCGTGAGCACCAAATGTAGGCTCTTCACGTGTATTTCCATTTGAAAGGTTGCCTATTCGAAGGAGCATGATTTTAGAAAGATATTAATATATTTGAGCCTTTTATATTTCTAATTATATCGAGTCCTTAAAAAAAGAAGACGGTTTTGGAAAGATAAATTCAAATCCTTAATTTCGTACCGAAGAAATAATCATTGTACATTTGATCAGTAATGTACATATTGTACTTAAGTAATTATATGTGCGAGATCAATGATACTGAAACAGTTGTCAGTAATTTACATCCGTAATATTACATTGTATAGAGATCAGTAATTCATTCATGCTATTCAAGTAATACGTACTCATTTATCAAGTAATTATTGTTGTGAGATTAGTATTATATTCAAACGTGCTTTAAAATTATTCTACACATGATTTGTTACTGAGATTATAGTTATTCGAACGAGTACTGAATATCGATGTCCATATTATCGAACCACTGTGATTGGTTACTGATTTTATAGTTACTTGGTAATTGTGAATTATTACTAGAAGATAATTACTAATGTACATACAACAAAATACTGATTATTAATATTCATATTACTGGTCTTGTTTTGACTATTACTGATATTATGATTAATAAGTACTATGTTCATAGTACCCACTTAAGCATTTTACTAAAATTATGGTTAGTTAGTGATGTGAGTTTATGTGGTACTGATATTATTTTTTGGTGTTTTGAATTTGTTAATTAATTTGTGTAAGTTTTTATCTGGAGTTTGCGAGCTACTGATTAGTTCTTAATAATATTATCCAAGATTTCTTCCTCGCCTCTCCACTTCCGAAGCAATGTATTGATCATCAATGTCTCATTATTTCACATCTTCATCCAAGAAACATAAGAAGTATTCAGACATTGAATTAGTAAACCATTAGACATGA
The DNA here is from genome assembly GCA_037367405.1 of Ottelia alismoides. Taxonomy (NCBI): domain Eukaryota; kingdom Viridiplantae; phylum Streptophyta; class Magnoliopsida; order Alismatales; family Hydrocharitaceae; genus Ottelia; species Ottelia alismoides. The sequence goes on from JAZKJV010003416.1 coordinate 22,303, forward strand.
ATTGCAATGATTTAAGAGTAAGTAGAAACAAAAGGAGACACTTCTAATATATAAAGTTGAAACGTATGTAACACAAAGCTGTTTCAAATTAAACACGTGGTCAGTAACGGTTCCATTATTTCAAATTAAACTACAATATCATTTAGATTTAGCAATATTCTAACAATAATATGTTAATTGGTATTCTCAAAGATAAAAAAATGTTTAAAAGACATTATTATTTGTTACTATTCTGATTATATATTGGTTTAAGAAAATAAAATTTGTTACTATTCTGGTTGTATATTAATTTAACATGATTACTGATTCCATCGACAAAGGCTACTGATAAGATGTTAGATGTTACTTGCCTTTGAGAAATTCTTACTGAAACATTCGTATTATATAAGTTTCTTAAATAATAAATAAAGCTTACTTTTCAGCAGCATCATATGTATTGTCAGTAACATCCTATTAAAAAGACAGGTAACATCTTATGTGTCAGTAGCTTTTGCAAATGGATAACTAACCATGTAATAAGTTGATACAATAATGAGAAAAGTAACTTTCATGTTTATATCAGTAACATTTAAAATATTATCAGTAAAGTTTGCAAAGAGAATTAGTAACTAAGTAAACTATGAATAGTAAGTAATATTTTGTATCAGTAAATCCGTGAAATAAGTAATTACTTAAAGTTCTTTAGTAATGTATAGAATATGAATGTAAAATAACAACTAATTATTTTACCTAGAAATACATTGCAAAGCGTAAGTAATTTTGAAAGTTACATAGGAGTTTAAGTTATAATAAGAACTTTTTTTACTAAATCCGCGTCATTTATTGAATGCTTCCAGTGATTCAATAACAAATATTGGATGATTATAGAACAATCGTAATGTAATCTTAAATAATAAAAAAATTGTACCACATAATTTACATTTCCTATTTTGAAATAATATTACTAGAAAAATTAAGATGAAAACTTACAAGAATGAAGTCTTGGCGTTCGTGTTCTTCGTATCGCCACAAGAGGAAGAAGATCTCAAAGTTTTTTTCTAGGGAAAACAATGCGACAATGCATCTCTATTTAATTTCTAGGCAAATAAGGAATTAAATTATTGAGTAGGATGCAGGAGGCGGTTATGGTAACCCTATTTCATTGCTATCAATAGTAATTATTTAAAAAGACATTCAACCACCGGATTAGCATCGCACGGACGTCCATGCGTTCTCAAAAAAATCCAAATGGACATAGGGCTCATTAGATAAATTATATATATATGTATATATATATGTAGGGAAAATGGGGTTGCTTAGCTCCCCCCGCCCCATTTTTCCTAGTTTTTTTGAAAATTTCTTCCGTGAATATTCATCACTATATCCCTATATTATGTCATTTAAATTTCGTATGAAATAGAGACTCCTACAGCCTCCATCTAAACAGTCATTTTTAACGGTCGTTGGATTTTTATATCAACCATGTCTGGATGGAGGCCGTAGGAGTCTCTATTTCTCACGAAATTTGAATGATATAATATAAGGGTATGATAATGCATTGACACAGTTTTATTTTTCAAAAATAAAAAATGTGGGGAAAATGGGACGGGGAGCTTACCCCCGAGGCGCAACCCCATTTTACCCATATATATATAGAGAGAGAGATTAATGGAGCTGCCCAGCGCTATTTTCGGTATTTTTTTATTTTTTTTGAAAAATATTGTCATGTATATTCATCCATATACCCCTCCTATATGTCATTCGAGTTCGTCAGAAAAGAGACTCCTAACGGCCTCCATCCAGACAATCATTTTTTAACGGTCGCATGATTTTTTAAATTGACACTATCTCGATGGAGGCCGTAGGAGTCTCTGTTTCTGACGAAATTCGAATGACATATAGGAGGGATATATGGGTGAATATACATGGTGATATTTTTTAAATATATATATATATATATATATATATATATATATATATCTAAACGCCGAAATAGGGGGAGAGACAACCATGTTGGGGCAGCCCCAATAAATCCACATATATATATGGGAAAAATGGGCCCGCCTCCTGGAGGCAGCCAACATGGCTGCCCCTACCCCATTTTTCGCATTTTTTTGGAAAAATATCACCATGTATATTCATCCCTATATCTCTTATATACGTCATTCGAATTTCGTCAGAAATAGAGACTCCTACGACCTCCATCCAAACGTCATATTTTTAACAGTCGCAGATTTTTTTTAAATCGACCATGTCTGATGGAGGCGTAGGAGTCTCTGTTTCTGACGAAATTCGAATGACATATAAGATAGATATAGGGATGAATAATCGTGGTGATATTTTTCAAAAAAATAAAAAAAATTACCAAAAATGGGGCGGGGCGGCCTCATCAACCCCTATATATGATTTTTATCCAATAAGCCCTATGCCCATTAGCGTTTTGGTGAGCACAAATTCTAGATCATGCACGTATATAATCAATTTAGTGGTTACCTATTTCGAAGGACGTCGTTTTTAGAAGGAGATTAATATGCAAGATGATTTAACAAAAAGTACTATTCCAAATATATCACGTCCTTAAAAAAAGGAAGAAAGTTTTGAAAAAAAAATGTTCAAGTCGATGATTTATTGCAGAAAATTGAGATCCAAATATTCAGGTTATATATATATAGACCCTTTCAAATGAGATGGGGTCTCACCAATATTGTGTTGAGCCATCAATCAGATTCGTCAGATCAATAATCTGACGGTTGCATCAAAAATATTATCCAAAAAGGTATTTCCGTCATCTCGTTTTTTTGTAAATTTGAATTTCATTTAATGGATTTGAATTACTGTTTAATGTTTTCTGGATTTGGTAATTTTGAATCATACCTTCACTAGATATTTTCCAATTTTGCGCCGAATGAATTGGGTTCAACCATATCTTTGTAAACGCCCGCGAGTTTTTTGTGAAAATGTATTTTCTTTTTGTAATTTCTTTAATGATTTCATTTTTCACACTTTCATTTGTAATTGGTATTTTCGTTTTGTAAATGGGTACATTCGTTTTGTGAAACTCCATGAGTTTCTGTAAGAGTAATTATCCTCTTTGTAAACTTCGATCTTTTTTTGTAAATGTATATATTCATTTTATAAAATTTGTGTGATATTTTGTAACTGTATCACGCTCTTTTGTAAAATTCACAGAGAGATCTGCAAAATAAGATAAAACAACATGAGATTTGTAAAAAATGAATCAATATGTAAATCGAAAGAAAATCAAGACACGATTTGAAAATACTCTAAAATAAAAGGAGAAGAAACAAAAAGAACATTTGAGCCTTTGATGAAGCCCGCGACGAGGGAGAGGCATGGTGGTCTACCTCGAGAAATCCACGTTGTTACCCCCAACAAACTGCATCAGAACTTGACTTTCTCCCGCAATCATGCTTCTGTTGTCGCAACAAGCTGGTCGAGTTCTGCACATTGTTGATGTCCTTCATCGCCGTCTCCTCCCCCGTCGACTCGACCATCGAATCATTACACGATCGGTCGTTCGCCTCCAATTTTGTTGTCGTTTTTGTTGAGAAATAGGAGTGGGGAGAGGAGATAAATGATGAGTGGCCCGAGCGAGAGAGGCTAAGTGATATCAAAGATCGTTGTGACCTCAACCACTCGACCGGGCTCAACGAGAAACTAGAGACCACCGACAAAATCAAATAAGCATGAAAACCAAGGCAAGCGGTCTTGCTATTTATTTAACCTGGTATAGCCACCAGGGTCGAACACAAGGAGCACGGGAAAATCCTACGAAGTAGTCAAGGAATCCAAAAGAAATAAAAATTATTTTTGGTGGTTTTTAATTTTTTAATTATAATATATATATATATTCTTTTCTAATGAGAAAATGAACAAGACAAAGAGAAAGTAAACTTCCAACAATTATTCCAAGGTCTAAAAGTACTAAAAAATTCAAAATAAAATTATTTTTGTGTTTTTAAAATATCAAGTGTTGCTGCTATTTTATGGGCTTTTTCCGATTTTTATGAAATTTTTTAAAAATGAAAGAAAGGTAAAGACAACAAGAAGTGTATAGCCTGGATAGAAAGGCAAATTAAAAATATTTAAAATGCTTCTAAAATCCTGGCAGCAATTTTATGTGAAAGTATAAAATAAATGCTAACTACAGAAATTGAAAACACATTTTTTTGATTTTTATTTAAGGTTTTTTTAAAGTTTTTAGTCTTTTGTGATTTTTAGGTATTTTGTAAAAGATAATAAAATGAAAATGATAAAGAAATTAAAACAACACAAAACAAACATCACAATTTGTTTTGGAATTTTAAGGGTATTTTTCTATTTTTATAGGTTTTCTAAAATCGATAGAGGTACTTTTTAGGGTTTTTTTTATTTTTAGAAAATAATAAATTAAATCAAAATATGTCACAAAAATTACCAAAAATATTACACAATAGCAGGAGCTACTATAATTTTTGTGGAATTTTTGGAGTAGTTTTGATATGGATTTTTACCTGGCAGACCCTATAAACCTTTTTAAATAATCTCTACGACCTTTTGCACAACGTAATTACCCCATCGACCCTAAAAATTACCCCAAGAACCCCCACGGTCCCACGGGCTTTAAACAGATTACTCGGAGGGTTCATAGGGTAAGAGTTGGCAAGTTTACGGGGTCGGGGGAGGATTATATTGTTTCAAAGGTCGTAGAGGTAATTGACAAAGTTTATAGGGTCTGCCGGGTAAAAATCCCTTTTGATATTTATTTAAGTAAAAACTCAACACACAGATCGTAGGGACCTAAATGCAATTTAATTAAGTTTCTGTACTAACATTAACATGCATAAAAAGTCTGGGGTCAAATATGTAATTTCACCAATTCCAGCACATGCATCAATTCACATTCACAGGGGCATAAGTGCAATTTTAGAAAACAAATCAATCAAACATTAACATAGGAAAGCTTCAGACCAAACATGCAAATACACCAACGTTCATGTGACAACGCACGTGTCTCCAAACAAGGAGGACTAAATCACAAATAACAGAAACTACAGGGACTAAACTGCAATAAGGTTCAACTACACTATTTATTTTATGGACTAAAACATAAATAAAACAAGTGCAGGGTAAAAGGGATATATATACCCTTACAGCACGTGAGGTGCGCGTGGGGTGGACGTGTGTCGGTCGCTGGAGAAGACGTGGACGTGTGGCTCTGATGGTGTCTGGTGTCAGATCTGACAGTGCCAGAACGGTCGGGGACGTTGGGCGCAAATGACTGTCAGATCTGACATCTAACAGTCGGACACATCTGAGGCATCAGCGGTCTGGATGAAATCTGGGGAGTCCCTGTTGATCCAACGGTGCGGAACACGTTTGGAAGAACAATGCCTGGGTGGACTTCGTCGAAGCCAAGGATGATATCCTCAGCCCCGATGGAAGATCGGAAGGCGCCGACATGATCATGAGGAGATTCTGCGTCGGCTGAACAACTCGGATGGATGCTGCAACGGTTGAATAGGTGTGTCGACGGCGATGGCCTGGAGCTGCTCCGACGAGCTCTGAAATGGATGGAAGAAGGGCTCTCCATACGCGCAACGACCTGCAAAGAGTAGCTCTGACTCGGAGCTACGCTCTGGTCTGGATTATTTGGGCAAAAAGAAAAGAAGCGACGTGGGGTGGACTTTGATCTCCAGCGAAGGCGATGGAGGAGACCTCGAGCCTAATCTCGGCTAGATGGACGAAGTAGGGTGATCAGGATGCGGAGCGAGATGGAGGGTGACTGCGCGATGATATCAGAGCGGTTGGGAAAGGGAAATGGAGCTCCGACCGGCTGGTCGGAGTTGATGAAGGGACTCGGTGCCAAAATGGAAGATCTGATCGAAGCGATAAAGCGAAAGACAAAAAGTTCACCTGAAGGGTTTGGATCGACTCATGAGCTTCAGGCGAGGGGGTCGTCGGGGTAATGGCCTCGACCGAGCAACGAAAGGCAGGGGAAGCTGCTCGCGGCGGAACTCCGGCCACGATGGCTGAGCTAACGGCATCGCTGCACCAAATCGATCGCCAAGCAGCGCTCCAGACGGTTGTCATTCTGCTGGAGGTGGCTAGGGTATCAAGAGGGAGCGAGGCACGAGCTGCTGTCCTGGGGAAGAGGATGAGATGATTTATAGCACTCCCAGGTGGGTGGAAAGATCAGGTGGAAACACGCGAACCGAGGATGATCCGCGCCCTCCTAGGGATCCGCAAGGGTCCTGGATCCTAAGAGGGTCCATGGGAGAAAGATCGGGGCAAGGGGCACGTGTGGACAACTCGGAAGAAATGGAAGAAAAAGGTCCGGCCATGCAGTCGGGTCGGTCTAGCCCTGGAAGAGGGGGTTGACCCGGTCAACATTCTGCGTGGACCAATCAGAAGCGGTGGAGAAAAGACAAAAGAGACTACTGGATAAAATAGCAAGAAAAATAAAAAATAAATAGATTATAAATAATAAATGATTTTAAATTAAAAAATAAATAAAATAAAAAATGTTTATTATTTTTCAAGGGATTATTCTATAATTTATTTTTATTTTTATGAAAAATAAATTACTCTATATACAGTATATGGTATTATATACAGGTATATTATACCTATGTATTTTGTACAATTATTTTTAAAACAACATCCCAATTTTATAATTTATTTATTTACAACATAATTTTTGGAGTACAAAACATTTTTTGTTTTATTTTTTATTATTTGTTTACATGTATAAAATAAATAGAGAAGGGAATATATATATACATGTATTATGTACAAGAGAGAGATTTTATTTTTGTTTTTATTTTTATTTTTCTCAAATTTATTTTATTTTTATAAATATATACAAGGAGGTAAAAATATATTTTTATTTTTATTTTGGCAAAAATAATATTTTATTTACACCCATGGTCTGTACAATATAAAGTGGGGCATATCTCTCTCTCTACTTATTTTATTTGACGATCAGGTTAATGCTTGGCCCTCTCTTGAGGTTCGGGTCACTCTGTATTTATTTTAAATACCTCCTTTCTTTTTCTTTTTCTTTATTCTTTTATTTTGCACAAATACATGCTAATTATATAATATTAACACATGCATGCATATTACTAAGTTATTGTATTTACACCTATTTACATGATGCTTTGACAAGATAATTAGCTAAAATAAAAGAATAAAGAGTGATGAACATGGATCATCACCCCCTATACTTTACTTTTTCTAGTCCCTTAGCAAACGCTTATTTGAGAAATAAGTGAAAAGAGAAAGAAAAGAAAAGAAGGAGAATCAATGTTGATTATTAAACTTGTCTTCATTAAATTGGAGTATGGAGCTCAGTCGGACCTTTGGATTATTAGTTTGTTGGAACCTTATTTGGACCTAGGTTTAAACCTCAACAGTCTCTAAGTACCACCAAGCTATGGTCAAGACTCCTCAATAATCCAAATCAGAACAAGTCCACATACACAAACTCTAATGACCATCATCTTTTCTTATACTGTGTAAGTGATATGTAGCTCCCCACCTTAGAAATGGCAAAGTAACAACACCCCTCAACAAGGTAACTCTAATGCCCTAGTATGTCAGCTCTTTCCTCGAGGAGCGGCGTATTCCCTTTTAAGTTCAAGTACAACGGCTCAAGAAGAGGAGGAAGAAGAGAATGGAACATGATCAGTGTAGTCATGTATCCCTGGAAGCCCAACAGTGTAGCTAAGTCTCCCTGCTGCAAGCTTCATGAGATGAGAATGGGTAACATAAGCTTTGCTTTATTTGGCTATATACACTCAGGTGGGTATTTTATTTTCTATCAGACCCATCACTTTTTTGGAGTTTTTCTTTCTTTTGCATACTTTTTTTTCCGATGTGATATGTACAACATATCTACATGGCACAACATATATACATAAGGACTTTTTCCTCTTGAGCCAGTAGACTATCCCTCTTTTGAAGCATTATTGCAACCCACAACTACTGTCTTTAGACCTCAATGCTACCAGACCAAGTTGAGACACACTCCCTTTGCTAAAAGAAGATGAGAGGTTCCTCCTAGAAGTACTACCATCGTATGCTACCCCAAGCCAAAGAAGACCGTCTCCTCACCACCTCATCCGTAGAGAGCTATGTATAAGGTGTTGGTGCAAGTAAAGCCATTGTCCGTGAGAGTCATGTGTGCGTTGTTAAATGTTCTACTTAGGCTCATCCAGATGACAAGTGATCATAGCCTAGTGGACTCAAAGAATTAAGTCACAAATGGACCTGAAAAAGTCTCAATCCTAAGCCCTATAAGCTCCTCTTAGAATTAGGTGGATTAAGATCTTAACAAGCTTCATTTTCCAATTTAATTCCAGGATAGTTTAAATGTCAATCTATGATTCAAAAGACTGTACAAGTATATACAAAAAGCTTTTTATGCAAAATTTTAAAATGTGCAAATTTTTTGAAAAATGCTTGAATGAATGCATGGATGCAGAAGTTTTTGAAAACTATTTACATACATTTACACTAGAAATTTTGCAAACTTTTATTTTCAAACATTTTACAAAAATTTTGTACTATATACATAATTTTGATATCAAAATATTTACAAAAATTTTTACAAACAAAAAGTTTTTACAAACATTTGTACAAAATAATTTTTATAAATAGCTATGTATGTGCAAGAAAGAATTTTATGTACAAGAAATTTTTAAAATTTTTACAGTTTTTAATAATGGATTTTAGCCATTTTATTTATTAACATACTCACACAAAGTACGAGTTATGGCTAAAGTATATGTGAAATATATACGACACCCTCTATACTTAGCTCGAACAATGTCCTCAGAGTGGATCAAGAGCGATGAAGAAGACATAACTCGTGCTTCGTATAGGGAAGTGAAAAGGAATGCTATACTACAACGACGGATCAACAGATAGAATGGAAGAAGACTCGGTGTTTCCCCCTATACTTAGGATCAAGTAATCCTAAGTATAGCAGACTGTACACAAAGGGAAATTCGAGTGAAAGGATGTATAGGGTCTACCTCCCCTATACTTAGGGTAAAATATCCCTGAGTATAGGCAACAAAATAGAAGTAAAAAGAATCAAAAGAATAATCAAGAGTCTGACACCCCCTATACTTATGGTAAAGTGCACCCTAAGTATAGCATAATCACAAGATGGATATGGGGTGTTGGACTAAAGAATGAGATGATATGGACATCTGGATCTATACAAGGTGGAAGACAGTGATAATTAGGCATGAGATGCAATAAATGTGAGTCAAAGACCACATCTCATGCAAAATGAATCGGGGCGACGTCAACGATCAACGACTCTTGATATAGATATAGTTTGAGCCGCTGATCGTTAACACGAAAGGTAGACTCAGGCGACATTTCAGATATGTCAATACTTCCATTGTCATGTACATTTTGGACCGGGTATGGTCCCTTCCACTTGCTCTGCAACTTCCCTGGAAATAATCTAAGCCTAGCATCAACAACCATACTCTCTGATCTGGCTCAAACTGCTTATGGCTGATATGAGAATCATGCCATTCCTTTACTCGCTCTTTGTACTATAGGCTGCTCGAAAAGGATGTGTCTCTAAGCTCTTCCTGGGCTGCTAATTCTGCCTTACTCCGATCTCCTACATTCACTGGATCCAATAATATATCTGTGACAACCCAAAGTGAATTGTGCCTAATCTCAACAGGTAAATGGCAGGGCTTGCCATAAACGAGGTGAAAGGGAGATGTGCCCAAAGGAGTCTTAAAGGAAGTCTGATATTTTCATAAATCCGAGTCCAAAAGCTATGACCAATCCTTTCGATCCAGGCGGACTACCTTCTGCAATATAGTATTGATCTCCATGTTCGATTCTTCAGCAAGACCATTGGTATGAGGGTGATATAGAGTGGCAACTCAATGGAATATGCTGAACTCGCTAGCAAGGGCCTTTACCTTGTCATTGACGAATGAGACCCCCCGTCAGATATCAAAAGTTTAGGTACCCCGAACCGTGAAATGATATTATTCCTAAAAAATTTGCAAATAGTCCTAGCATCTACGGTTCGGGAGGGGATGGCCTCAACCCAACGACTAACATAATCCACAACCAACAGAATGTACTCGAATCACTGACTCTTAGGGAATGGACCCATGAAATCGATGCCTCATGCGTCAAAAACCTCACATAAGTGAATGGCTGCATCGACATCATATCACGCTATCCACAAGTGCCCATCCTCTGACAATCAGTACACCTCTTCATGAATTCATCAGAATCCTTGAAGAGGGTAGGCCACCATTGTCCGGATTGGAGCACTTTCTGTGTCGTTCTCCTCCCAGAGTGATGTCCTCCTGCCTCAAGCTTGTGGCAGTATGTGAGGATGCTATGGTGCTCCTCCTGAGGAATGCGTCGATGCTAGACGCTATCCACTCCTTCATGATAAAGGATAGAATCCTCCCAGTGGTAGAACTGGCCTTCACAAGGAAGGTCTCAAGTCGCTGCCTGGGCTAACCTTGTGGAACTTTCTTGGCAACAAGATAGTTCACAATGTCAGCGTACCACGGGAGCGAGGCGATAGCAAGGATCGCCTCATCTGGGAAGGTCTCAGAAATGGGATCAGTCTGCTCAGATTCCTAAAGATGCTCTAATCGGGAGAGATCATCTGCCACCACATTCTTGACTCCAGGTTTACCCTTTATCTCAATATCAAACTCCTAGAGTAGAAGGATCCATCTAGTCAATCTCGCTTTGGCATCCTTATTTGCCATGAGGTACTTGATGGCGGTATGATCACTAAAGATAGTCACTTTTGATCCAATGATGTATGACCTAAACTTGTCCAAGGCAAAAAATACAGCTAGCATCTCCTTCTCAGTGACAGTGTAGTTCCGCTGTGCGACATCCAATGTACGGCTAGCGTAGTGAATGGAAAAAGGCACTCAATCTCTCCTCTGTCCCAGCACGGCCCCTGCGGCAAAATTGGAGGCATCCGTCATGATCTCAAATGGGAGAGACCAATCAAGTGGCTGAAGGACAGGAGACTCAACAACTAGACTCTTGAGATTCTCAAAAGACATAAGACACTTATCATCTACAATGAACTCGATGTCTTTGGTCAACAAATCAGTCAACGATTGGGCAACTCTGCTGAAATCATGAATGAATCGTCAGTCGAAACCGACGTGCCCCAGAAAAGACCGTAACTGTCGCAAGTTGGACGGTGGATTGAGTTTCCTGATGATATCCACATTGGCCGGATCAACCTCCTTGCCCCTGTTGGAGATGATATAACCAAGCATCGTCCCTTGAGTCACCATGAATTGACTCTTTTCCCAGGATAAAACAAGATGGATCTCAATGCATCGCTTAAGGATACGGTCTAGGCAGTCAAGACAAGCATCAAACCCATCGCCATAAACCGAAAAGTCACCCACGAAGACCTCTAAGCAATCACCCACCATGTCTGAGAAGATGGACAACATGCACCTTTGGAATGTCGCCGGAGCGTTACATTGACCAAAGGGCATCCGTCTGAAAGCATATTTCCCAAATGGACAGGTGAATATATTATTGTCCTGGTCTTCCGCAATGGCCACTTGATTGTAGCTGGAGTACCTATTAAGGAAATGATGTTCTGCTTTCACAAAGACTCGGGTGAATATAATAGAACTAGGGTCGTTGCGACCCGGATCTCGGAGATAGATCAGTCAATCAAGAAAAAGAGAAGTAGACCACCAAACAGAGATATAAATCAATAAAATCAGAAAATAGTGGCCCTGGCTATGAGATTAGCCTGGTGTAGCACCCAGGGTCAGACTCAGGGAGCACGAGTTGGCCTCGCGACCTACGAAGTAGTCAAGAAATAAAACAAAGCAAAACAAGTATTTTTGGTGGTTTTTATTTATTTTTACATTTTTTGGATTTTTAAGAACGGAGGAAAATAATAAAAAGACAAAAACAAGCACAATCAACAAATTATTTAGACACTCTAAAAAGCTCCAAAATTCAAACAAAAATATTTTTATGTTTTTTTGATTTTTTTTACTGTTTTTGGTGGATTTTTGAGATTTTTATAATTTTTATAGAATTTTCTAAAAATAAAAGAAGCAAAAATAGTTGCAAACTGTCCAGCCAGACTTCAAAGAGCCATGAAAAATATCAAATGGCCTATAATAGCCTGGAGGTAATTTTTATGAGAAATAGAAATAGCAAAGAAAATCCAGAAAAGAGTTTATTATTTTTGGAGTTTTCTATAATTTTTTAGAATTTTTATAATTTTTTAAGTGTTTTTTAATTTTTATGGTTTTTCTATATCCAAAAATCGCTAAAAATGCACAGAAAATCAAACACACAAAAACAAACAAAACTTATTTTTTTTTGGAATTTTTAAAATAGTTTTTATATATTTTTTATGATTTTCTAATCTGAACAGAAGGAAAAACAACAATTTTTGAATTTTTAAAAATACCTAAACACCTCAAAAATGTACCAAATTTTTGGTGAAAATTTTACACAGTGGCAGGAGCCATGTATCCAATTTTCACGCGATTTGGACTTAACTTGATATTTTATTTAAATCTCACAAGGGTTCATAGTGCACAGGGACCCATCCGTAATAAAAAGTATCTTCTGGGGCTCAAAAGTAACAAATCTAGAAAGTTGGGGGTCCCTCATGCAAAAACTCCAAGAATGCACGCGTGCTGCACATGTACTGGGCACGGAGGGACTTAGATGTAAGAAAACTTAATTCTAGGGGCTTATTAGCAACACGTGCTAAAAGCCAAGGGAATAAGTTGCAAAATACCCAACTAATTCAACACATGTTGAATAAAATCATTCATAGGGGTATGAATGCAAATATCAGAAAATAAATTTTATTCCATAACACACAGAAACTACAAGCCCATATAATGTAATTTGTCCAAAAAGCACGTGACGAAGCGCGCGTACCATACAGGCAGGGACGAAACTGTAAATACCAGAAATATTAAGGTCCTAAGTGCACTATGTCCAAGAGCTAAAATTTATTTAATAAACTAAACTAGAACAACAAGAAACTGTAGGGTGTGGGTGCAATTACCCAGCCGAGGCGCGTGTTGGGGCACGTGAGGTGCCAGATGTCGAGGTGGGAGTGGCTGCTTATGTGCGGCTTTAGTGCAGACGCCTGGATGATCCAACGGTGGGGGCGATCGAGCGAACGTGGGCGGCGCGTGTCCGTCAGACCACGATCTGACGGTCTGACACCGCAGAGGATGGACGGCGAGGATGATATCTGGAGCGGCTGGTGAATCCGATGGCTGAGGTGGATGAGGAAGAACTCCTCCCGAGTGAGGTTCTCTGTCTCGCCGGAGGAGATCCAGCAAGCCAATGAACGATCGGGGAAGTGAGTCCTGCTCGCGATGGCTGTCCGCATCGGGTGGTCACCTCCGATGGAGCATCCAACGGTCAGATCGTTCGGCGAGGGGCGAGCGACTTGGAGGAGCTCCGGCGAAGGTCTGAAAGCTCGGCCAAGGGGGGTATTGCTCTTTATTCACCTGCAGAAGATAGGTCTCGCTTGGAGGAGTGCTCCGGCGGGGGTTATTCACAAAATGGACGAAAGAAGCGACGTGGGGGGCGGATGAGGGCTCCGGCGAAGGCGGCGGAAGGAGCCCATCTCGACCCTGGCTCGGGTGGCCATAATCGAGGTGATCGGATCGTGGAGGAAGGGTGGCGATGAGTCGGCGGGAGTATCGGTACGGGTAAGGGGGACTGGCAGAGCTCCGGCCACTAGGGCGGAGCTGGCGGAGCTAAAAGACGAAAATCGAAATGGACGGCGAACGGAAGGTGATAGGGTCTACCTGATGACGGGAGCTGACTGGGGATGAGCTCAAGAAGCTCTGGGTCGTAGCCTCGAAGGGACGTCGGGCCCGAGGCTCGGGCGCACCTCGCGGCGGCGCACGGCGGCAGAAGTCGTCGGATCAGTGACGGGAAGCTTCCTCTCCTCTCTTCGACACTCGCCTCACTCAGCTGTCACTCTGGGGAGTCTAGTGGAGGTCCTGGGACGAAGGAGCAGCACCAAAGATAGATTGAATTGTGCGACGGAGGTCAGCTATATACCTGTGAAGATCCGTCAAAGAATGGGTCGGGTGACGCACGGTGATGCACGGATCCCTAGGGCAGGTGTCGGGCGTGAATCGCGGATGTTTCCTGAAAGATCGGAGCCCAGGGTTTAGGTGGGAGGTAGTCGGATCATCGCTAAAAAATTAGGCGAAGTCGGGTCATATGCGAGATCCGTGGGAGAAATGGTCCGGGGGGGTGGGAGTTGAACGGGGGTCAACATCCCCCGTGGACCAATCAGAGAGCGTCAATCAATAATTATTTGGAAATTTGATAAAAAATAACAAATGACTTATTTTTGAAAAACTTAAATCATAAAAAATGTTTATTTATTTTTAAATTATTTTTAGTGATTTTTATCTATTTTTTTGAAATATAATTTATGTATTTACAAACTATTATTATTATACATAGGTATATACAATATGGGTTTTTGATTTTTAATTTTGTATTGTTTCTTTTTATACAATTATTCCCATTTTATATTTTATTTATATATGGAATAAAATTTGGGATGAAAGGGTATTTTTATTTTATTTTTATTATTTATTTACAAGGGTGAAATAAATACTTTTATTTACATATATACATGGTATATATACAAGGTGGGTTTGGGTTTTTATTTTATTTCTTTTTATTTTATTTTCATTTTTCTAATTTTTATTTTATTTATTTACAACATGAAATGTGGAATTTGAAAATATTTTTGTTAAATTTTTATTATTTATTTGTAAGGAGAAATAAATAGATAAGTTATTTCTATACACATGGTCTATTTACAATGATGAAGAGAGTTTTATTTATTTTTATTTCTCTTTTATTTTTCCCATTTTTACTGTTATTTTATATTTACAAATATGTACAAATAGATACACACCCAATTTTATTTTTATTAAGAGGAAAATAATTTTATTTATATATAGGTATATGTACACACAATTGAGCTTCCCTATCTCTCTCTACTTGGGTTCTTTTGCGGTCAGGCCCCTGCTGAGCCCTCCCTTGGGATTAGGTCGCTCAATATTTATTCTAAATATCTCCCTCTTTTTCTTTTATTTCTTTATTCTTTTATTTATGCACAAAAACATGCTAATTATTGTATTTTACACAATGCATGCTATTTGACAATTATTGCTATTTACATGAATATACATGTGTTTTGCATAGGTTTTGTAGCTAAAATAAAAGAATAAAGAGTGATGAATGGGTATTCATCAGGAAACAATAATGAATTTTCCCAGCTAGCCTCCCTATAATCTAATCAATAAAAGGCATTGGGAAATTATCCTTCTTGGTGGCATGATTCAATCGTCTGTAGTATACATAGACCCTCCAAGAAGTGGGTACCCGGGTAGCTATCTCCACTCCAGACCCGCTCACAACTATAGTGATGCCCGTCTTCTTGAGCACCACATGTAATGGACTAACCCACTTGGATTCGGAGATGGGGTAGATAAAATCGGCGCTCCACCATTTCGAGATCTCCTTCGTGACAACCTTTCAAAGGTTCGGGTTCAACTGTCGCTGGAACTCACGCGATGGCCTAGCGTCCTCTTCGAGATATATATGGTGGGAGCATAGGGCCAGACTTATCCCCTGGAGATCAGCTACATTCCGTTTTATCGCCTTGCGATTATTTTCAAGAACCTCCATCAAACGAGATTCTTGCTCTCCGGTCAAATCTGCTGAGATAATGACCGAGTGCATCTCATGCTCACCCGCGAGGAACCTATCTTCAGCAACTGCGGCAAGGGCTTCAGCTCTGGGCAACTGGGAGCTGGCAAATCTGGCCTCTGAAAAGTCTGAGTGAAGGCAACCAAATCTGCATGGGAGAACTCTCGTTGATTATGAAAATCTGGTGTAGACTGCTCTGCTGGTGTATCTGTACTCTGTATCAGATCAGTCTCCATCCTAGTTGCTGGCTCTGTAGGAATCAGACACGGTATCAAATCATCAAACTCTGACCAATCGATATCCGACTCCGAGGGATCTGAATCACAAGGGAAATAAACTGCCTCACTATCCGGAATGCGGTCTGCAGCCTCGAATGTGTCCCCTGCCAAGAGTGTGCTCTCCAAGCTCTCCTCTGCTGGAATCTGGGAATCTGTGGAGTTTGAATGTGAGAGGATGGCTCGTGAAACGTGATCAGACCTAGCGGCTTCATTATCTGTAATCACAAAATCGCACTCCTGGTGGATGTCTTGCTCTGTCTCTGTCATCTACTCTGACTCACTGAGATGCTCTGAGCAGGCTGAATCTCACACTCAGGTCTCATCGATCGTCTCTATTTGTATACTCTCGCCCTTGACGTGAAAGTACACCTTCTCGCTATCATGATCAGACACCGCCTTAGCTGTGGCCAAGAATGGACGTCCTAGAATGATGGGGGTATCGGTCACAGACTGAGGGATTTCCATGTCCAACACAACGAAGTCCATAGGGAATTTCAGGCCCTGAATTGTAACGACCACGTCCTTCAACAACCCCTTCGGTCTCTCGATAGATCTATCAACAAACTGAAGGATTGTCCTGCTCTATCGAAGAGGGCCAAACTCGAATCGGTCGAGTGAGGCTACCGGAAGTAGGTTAATGGAAGAGTCGCTGTCTAATAGAGTCCGATCAAACCTCTGCACATGAATGTGACATCTGACATAGGAAGCTCCTACATCGGGCCTCTTTGCCGGCAAACGGTTCTGGATGATGAAGCATGCGGCACAAGTGAGCACATGGATCTCTGCATGATGGTTCCTCTTCTTCCTACAAATGGTAGTCTTCTCTCTAAGGTTTCTCTAGAAGAGAGGGACGTGCTCAAGTGCCTCATGTAGAGTCAGCTGAATCTGGAATCTGTCCATCATCTGTTGGTTGAACTCTAACTGTTGGCTCTTTTTTGGGTTTTCTTTTTTGTTCCCCTTAGCCAAGCGGAGGGCTTGAGGGAAGGGGATGGATGGGCCCTCCTCAGATAGAGGGCTAGGAATGGGTCCCTGCTGCTGAGATGAAATAGAATCCATACAAACATCACCAGGCATCGCATATGGACTCGAAGATAAAGAACCCTTTCCTTTATTATTTTTTTGGATTTTTCTGAATAGTCTCGAGATATAGAAACAATAGGAAATGCAATAGGAATAGAGGGGGTGGCCTCAGTACCACCCACAACATCACGAACTGCGGCATCAGCACCGCTCTCTAGCTCAGCATCTGAATGGCTGGTGGCATCATCACCACCTCCTGTAACTGGTGAAGTGATGGCCTCAGTACCGTCGGCTGAATCTACATCCTTGGTGGTGTCAGCACCGCTGTCATCATCAACATCATGAGCGGCATCAGCACCGCTCTCCTCCTCGTCTGGCGCTCCTGCATCCTCGTGGTGTCATCGCTCAGACGAGGCACCGCCAACTGGCATCCTACCGCTCCTAAGTGTAACAAAGTTAGCATCAAATGTATATGCAGTAATATCATAAAAGGAGTCACTAGGTGGTAACCTCTGTAAACTGTACCTGCTCAGACTTACTCTTCAGGTTGTACGGATTCAGCTCGATCTGAGCAGGTATGGCAGCCTTGCCCTTGACGATCTTCCTCATCTCCCGACGGAACTCGTCCATCTATCGCCTAAAAGTGGCCTGCTGCTCAGAGATAAGGCAAGCTAAGTCGTCAAGTGCTGGGTTCTCATAAGCTGGCCCATGAGAACTGGACGGGTTGCCTCTCTGAAAGTGAGGCTGCTCCTGGGAAGGATGAGGGGGATACTAATGAGAGTACTGCTGAGGCTGTTGCTGGTGCTGCCTCCACGGTTGTCCCTACTGGTAGGGACAAGGACCCTGCTGGTAATGTTGTTGTGGCTGTGGGAACTGGGGCTGCTGCTGCTGGCTGTACTGCCCACCTTGAACTGGAGGCTGCTGCTGGGATGAGGCACCTTCGGTCGACCATCGAAATCCGGGATGGTCTCTGCGGATCCCAGGCTGCAGTCGGTCATACAAAATCTCGTTGACTTCCATCAACGGCTCCTGCTCAAATGGGGTGTAGGATGGATTGCCAGGGGATGCTCCTGCTGGTACACCACCATCTGAGTGTCCTGAGATGGTGGTGACTGGATGTAGTAGTGTTGCGGCTGCTGGAACGGCTCCTCCTGAACGTGGTGAACCTGTCTGTAGTGGGCGGTGGTCTGGGTTGAGCTGTTGCTGCTAGGGTCAACCTGTGACCTGAGACGGGGCTGAGAAGCCGTCTGTGCCTCTTGGAGACACATGATCTGGGCCTTTAAGTCACTCAGCGGTTGTGCCATCTGATCTATCTGTGACATGTCTTGGCACTGCTTCTTCTCTATGATCTCAATGCGGTATAGCTTCTCGATGATAATACCTAAATTAGCGGCCGACGACTCTGCCTGTGCCGCGGCTGTTGAAGATGTGGAAGGACCAGCATCGACCCGTGCTATCCTCTGATAGGACACATCCTGTGATGGGGGCTTCCCCTGTGTGTAGAGTCAGGTCTAGGACATGACGGTGTAGTTCTCTGCCATCTCCTCATAGACCGCTGATAACTAGGGAAATCGAGGGTCGTACGGTTTCACAAGGCGAAACCGCAGTCGGTGTGTTGACCGCTAAAAAATCCCTAATTAGTCAACAATGAACCCACAATCAAATATCAAACAATGACAGACAATGTGGAGTCAAATTTATTTTTAACTCTACATAAAAGATGTATAGATGCAAGTATGTAGAGAGTTCGAACACAGAGAGCAAGGCATGATAGATCAACAAGTGTGTGTGTGTGTGAATGTGATTAATTGTCTACAAGAATGCAATGCAAATGTTTTTGTGGGTTTTTAATTTTAAATTTTTATTTAATTTTTAATTTTGTATTTTGATTTTTAATTTTCTGATTTTATATTTTCTTTTTATATTTTATATTTTTATATTTTTTATTTTTTTTCAATATTGGAATATATAAAAAATATAATAAAAGAGGTGCTAGTCTATTTATAAAAATAGAGAAAAATAGTCAAAAATTAAGAAATAAAATATTTTTGGTCTTTTTATAATGTTTTGCTTTTTTGTGATTTTTGGGTATTTTTCAGAATATTTTTGGTATTTTTAAAAGGCAAAATAAAGAAAACAATGAATTAAGATTCTGGCCGAAATTAAAATGGGAATGAACAATACCAAACAATGTCAAAATTTTCCCAAGTTAATTTTAAAATAAAGGTAATAAAATACTGAAGCTACAGAACCTAAGTTTATATTTTTAGGAATTTTCTATGATTTTTTAGATTTTTTTGAAGTTTTTAGGTATTTTTTAATTTTGAAGGTTTTTGTTTGGGGATTTTTAGTGATTTTTGGACTGACACTAGAATAGACTAAAATAGACAATAGGTAATTGTTTTGGACTTTTTAAAGGTGTTTTAATATTTTTTGGTATTTTCTAATGCAAACAGTAACTAAAATGAAAGTTTTTGGTTTTTAATAAATATGAAAATGCAACAAAAATGAAAAATAAAAATATGGCTTGATTGAGCAAGTTAACAGGAGCTTAATGTGATTTTTGGGGATTTTTTTGGGGTTTTATAGATGCATGCAAAAAATACAAGAAGCGGAAAGAAAATACATGTTTGCAGGGGTATTTTTTGTAATATTCAAAAAGGTCAGGGACCTGCATGCGAATTTCACAGAAAACTTATAACTAGTTAAAAAGTTTCTGGACGAATCAAAAATATCCAAACACGCGAGGGCTTCCCAGTAAAAACACCAAGCGCACGTGCACAAGCACGCGCGCCTAGCAGGGGCATGGATGTAATTTATGAAACGTACAGGGCAAGTTTGCAAAATTTCCAAAAAGTTTACAACTGTAATAAAAAGTTCATGTGCTAAACATAAATAACACAAACCCCCAAGGGCCTCTATGCAAAAACGCCAAGTCACGTGCGTAATGCACGTGACCTGGCAGGGATCCAGAAGTAATATCCTAAAACCTCGGGGGTGATGTTGCAAATTTTACAAAAACTAATAACAGCAAAGGAATGTTTAAAAACTATTTAATAAATAAACAAAATTGCGGGGGTTTGATCGCAAAATACCCCCGCAGGCGTTGATGGACGACTGATGTTGAGCAGCTTAAGACATGTGGCGCGTCCACGTAGCACGATACCCCTTCGCTCTGCACGATCAAGATTAGATGAAGCTCGATGATCCAACGGCTGACACCATGCGCAATCCAACGGTGGCTGTGCTCCACGAAGAACAGGGCGCGATTGGACGACACTTGAGCATGGAGGAAGAACGCGCGAAGATCCGGCCTCGGGCGTCTTTGGATCCGCAAAATCTCGATGCTGAGTGCCTCCTCGTCCCTTCTGAATGAACGCGAAGCCTCCTGGGAGCCTTCTCGAGTGTACGACAGGGTCAAAATGGCCCGGGGAGGGCCGGAGGTCCGCCGCGACGTGAAGAAGGACGAGGGGCTCCAGGTGGCTGTTCCTACTACAAAAATCGACCCAGGAGGGGGGTCTCTTTCCTCTGGGACCTGGAAAAGAAGCGCAAGACGACATCAAAATATCCCAGTGCAAATGCGGGTCGGTGGATGGCGGTTTCGGTGAAAATGGCGCTCGCCGGAGCTTGCTCCGGCGAGGTGGTGGCACGGTGGACGAATTGATCTCATGCGTAATGGACTGTGGAAGATGGGCGTTTAACCTACTGGAAACAAAAATATGCAAAGAAAAAGCAATAAAAACAACCTCAAGGGCTGGAAGCCCAAGGTAGAACCTCACGTCCAGGAGGTCGGAGATGGAGAGTTGGAATCCGTCCTTACAGGCCTCGCCGCACCTCAACGGGGTGCTGGGGTCAATCCCCTGTCACCGGAGACCCATGAGCCACAACCAGGAGGTCTGAAGCTTGCAAGAGATGGTTCAAAGGTGGAAGGGAAAATGGAGGGTCATTTTGAATGGATGATGGAACGGCGAGAAGAACGAGGCGATGGCGGGCAGGTCGAAGATCCACGCCCCAAGGTAAACCTTGGGCGTGTATCCTCGATGGATGGGGATGAAAAGTCAAGAAGGATCGATCATCAAATGGTGAAAGAGCGCGCCTCGAAAAAATGGGAGAAATTGGTCAAAACGCAGTCTGATAAGGGCTACAGGACCTAGGGCAGACAGTTGACCGAGGTCAACTGTGACTGCCACCTGGTTGGTCCACGTGGACCAACCAGGAAAAAGGTCCTAAAAAAGATTTGAAAATAAAATTAAAAATAGTAAATGATATTATTAAATTTAGGTTATTAAATAAAAAATGTTTATTATTTTATATAGTATTTTATTACGATTTTTAATTATTTTTATGAAGTATATTTTTACAATTTTACTTTTATACCCTTTATAGGTATATTACCTATATATTTTATTGTTTTATTTTTATTTTGTGATTTTAATTTATTTAATTTTTGTTTATTATTTTATAAAATTATAAAATACTTTTATACACTTAATTATATTTTTATTTTATTTTTCTGAAGTGTTTTGTATGTTTAATAAAATATAAGTATGTGTTATATAGGTATAATTATAGGTACTATACCTATGTGTTTTATATACATGTATTTTATTTTGAGTTTTATTTAGGTTTTTATTCTGATTTCAATGTACTAATATATTATAAGTAATATTTACATAATTATAAAAATATAAAATTATAACAATAATCAATAAATAATAAATCGAATATTTTAATCTGTACAAGTATACAATGTGGGTCCAAAACTCAACTTTCAAACCGTAGCTCGCCAAATGCGAAACCACCGCCATTAAATAGATTATTTTATTCTATATACAATTAAAGGTGAGTTTGCTGTATTTGGAGTTTTCATCTGTGAGATACGGGTCTGGGAAGTTGGGATTTTGGATTTTTATTCAGACCATAACTTTTTATCTGTACATTTTTTTTGAATGAAATCAATTTTGTATTTTTCTATATAAAATTATCTACAACTTTCATGTACAAAGTTTCTTTATTGGATGTATAAAAAGTGGAACCAAAAATAGGTCCTAAAATGAATAGAAAATGAATTAAAAAGTATAGGTATTTTGACTGTATTTGACCCTTATCTCCCCCTACTTTATTCCTTGTCGACCTATTCATCAAGATGCCTAGGTCTCAGGGTTTCGAGTTATAAAATATTTACAATATTTTATTCTTTTTCTTTTCTTTTATTTATTCTATAATTTTGGCTTTAATTATAGTATTTTATACACTAATTATATGCACATGCATGAATGCTAATATGCTGTATTTAATGCTATTTACACGCATTTACTAGGGTTTTTGAGGCCAAAATGATAGAATGAAGATGATGAAATGTGGATTCATCAATCGCCCAAACCTGATCCTCATCCTTGGTAAAATAGAATCCTCCATAGTATGCATTCACTAGCCCCTGCAGCTCCGGTGTCAGCCCATAAAAGAAACTCTGCACAAGGTTGGGCTCGGATATGTCATGGTGGGGACACCAGTCGATAAGCTCTATGAATCAGTCCCATGCTTCATGAAACTGCTCGTTGGGAAGCATGGAGAAGTTGGTTATGAGGGCTCTCGCTGCATTCGTCCGGCCGTGTGGATAGTACTTGTTCAAGTACTCGTTCCGGAGCTGTCCCCATGATGTCATGTATCCCCCTAAATGCTTCAGCCAATAGTCTGCTCTGTCGATGAGGGAGAACGGAAAGGCCATCATCTTGATGGTATCCTCGTTCACGAATCTGTCGTGGACCGTGCTGCAGATCATCTCGAACTCCTGGAGATGGAGGTGCGGCTCCTCGGAGGCTAGCTCATGAAATCTGGGCAGTAACTGGATAGCCCGAGGAGGGAGCTTGAAAATCTCCCAGAATCGCAGGCAGCTGGATCCAACGGTGTGTCAGAGTTGCACCAGGGTTGTGCAACTCCCTCATCATGCGTGCCGGTCGGACTAGCTCCTGTGGCTTATCGAGATGTGGTCCATCTCCTTCTCCTCACTCTGGAATGTCTCACCACTAGCTCTGTTCGACTCTACTCTGTCTGCTCGCATCTGAGCCATCTCCCTACGTATGTCGGCCATGAAAGCTCCCTGGTCTCGTATATGGCACTGCATAGTCTCCAGAGAAGCTAACAGGGTGTTGTTGATGGCACCTGATCAAGAACATACGTGTGAGTCTGGTTGGGTCCATCAGTACGCTCCTCGCTGTTGGTCATGTCTCGGGTCTTTGAAACGGCAAAAGACCCAAACTCAGGTGCCGTCAAATGTACAAATATCTGTTGCAGTCTCTGCTCGGGAACCTCGGGACTGGTAGAAGGGTGGTCGAGGGGGAAAGGGCGGAGTCAAACCCAGGTTCGGAGAGCGGGTCAAGGCTCTCACGAACCAGCCTAGATGAATGGGGTGGAGTGCTCGAAAGCGGTGCAACCAAATGCTGCCTAAGGGACCTCCGACCCAACATCGTGATGTGGAGAGTAAGGCAGATGAGATATGGAATCACACAAGATCAGGAAAACAAACCTCAAATTTACCTACTCAACGTTGAGCTGATGACAATAAAAGTTTGGTCTTTTATCTTGTCGATTTTATCAGAGCAATTAAGCGAGCTGGTAGGAACCCGACGCTCTCAAGAGACTGTCCCGATCCCAAAGCTAGATCTTTCCCAGCCAGTACAAGTTGCGGACCATTTACCGGCTACCCGATCAACTCTCTCTGCAAAGGATATTGTGGCCTGCTTTACCGGAAACTGGAGCGATCCTCACTGGAGAATGACTTACCCCGAAATCAGTAGTCTGAAGAAAGGTCAGGCATGGCTCTATCCTAGTGTGTGGGTCACTCTCTCGCTCATCCAAATCAAACAAGGAGGGGATTGCTCTCCCAAGACAGATTTTTCAGTGAATGTCATTCATGGTCAAGTGTGTTTAGCAGTCCTAATTTTATGGTATTTCTTTTTAGGTATTTTTCAATAACAAACAATTGCCTAACGAATTTTTTGATCTTTCGATTATTTTTAAGTCCAAAAACAGGGGGAGAAGTCGAAAAAGCCGATGCACGGTCAATCACAATGATGCATGCAAAGTCAGAAATGCGTACCTGACGCCAACACTCTACATGTAGGGTGATCTGTGCATAAAATAAAGACAGGAATTAAACTACCTATATGATGCATTAAGAAAACGACCTTAGACGAAGAATTTCTACACACGAAGAACAATAGCTAATGGGTCAACAAGAGATGTTGGAGTCTGATCTCTGATATCGATCGGTGTCCGCCACAACGGATCCTGCCGGCACTATATACGGCCTCTAACGACACATGACCTCTCAGGTGACCATATTAGATTTTTCTTTGTGATTTAATTAATTAAGTCCAGTTAATGATCTATAGGTGCATGCAGACAATTAGGACTGAGACCTTAATTAATTACGTCACAATCAAGATAAAATCCTAAGTCTAGGAGTCAAATTCCGCGGGAATTAAAAATAAAATAAATATGTGGGAAAACAAAAATCGGAGAAAAACCGCGGTGAGATCCCCCGAGCACACCAGTGCTCGGCGAAACAGAGCCTGATAAAATGCCAAGTCCAAGAGTCTCTGAGTCATATTTTTTACAAATTATAGAATAAAAACATAAATAAAGTAAAAATGCTCAAACTCCTCTAAGGTCCTCCAAGTCTTCTGCTCCTCCTCTCCTACGCTCTCTTGCGGCTCGATAGAGAAATGATCCGCCTCCGCTTCGCTCGGGTGCGTCAGCGTTGCTAGGAATGCTGCCCTCGCTCGTCGGGCCCTCGCAAGAAATAGAGAAATAAAAGATGGTCAGATCACAATTATTGAAAAATAGAATTAAAAATAAAAATAAAGAAAGAGAAATAAAACAAAAACAAAAAGCAAGCAAATAAAGAAAATGAGAAATAAAAATAAAAAGGAAAAAAAGAAAAAGAAAACAAAACAGAAAACCGACTACTAAGCCGTACTCCCCGACAATGGCACCATTCTAATGAGTAGCCCGAGCGACAGAGGCTAAGTGATGTCAAAGGTCGTTGCGACCTCAACCACTCGAACCTGGCTCAACGAGAAACTAGAGACCACCAACAAAATCAAACAAGCATGAAAACTAAGGCAAGCAGTCTTGCTATTTATTTAACCTGGTATAGCCACCAGGGTCAAATACAAGGAGCACAGGAAAATCCTACGAAGTAGTCAAGGAATCCAAAAAGAAATAAAAACAATTTTGGTGGTTTTTAATTTTTAAATTATTATTATTATATATACATATTTTCTTTTCTAATGAGAAAATGAATAAGACAAAGAGAAAGTCAACTTCCAACAATTATTCCAAGGTCTAAATGTACTCAAAAATTCAAAATAAATTTATTTTTGTGTTTTAAAATATTTAAGTGTTTTTAGTTATTTTATGGGCTTTTTCTGATTTTTATGAAATTTTCAAATAATGAAAGAAAGGTAAAAATGGCAAGCAGTGTACAACCTAGATAGAAAGGCAAATTAAAAATATTTAAAATACCTCTAAAATCCTGGCAGTAATTTTATGTGAAAGTATAAAAATAAAATCTAACTACAGAAATTGAAAACACACTTTTTAAATTTTTATGGAATTTTTAATGATTTTTATAAAGTTTTTAGTCTTTTGTGATTTTTAGGTGTTTTGTAAAAGATAATAAAATGAAAATGATACAGAAATTAAAACAACACAAAACAAACATAACAAATTTTTTTGGAATTTTTAGAGGTATTTTTCTATTTTTATGGGTTTTCTAAAATAGAAAGTGGCAATTTTTAGGGTTTTTTATTTTTATAAAATAACAAATAAAATCAAAATGTGTCACAAAAATTAACAAAAATATTACACAGTAGTAGGAACTACTTGTAATTTTTGTGGAATTTTTGGAGTAGTTTCGATATTTGTTTAATTAAAAACTCAACACACAGTAGCGACCTAAATGCAATTTTATTACGTTTATGTACTAAACGTTAATATGAATAAAAAGTCTGGGGTCAAATATGCAATTTCACCAATTATTTTCAACACATGCGTCAATTCACATTCACAGGGGCATAAATGCAATTTCAGAAAACATATCAATCAAACATTAACATAGGAAAGCTTCAGGACCAAACATGTAAATGCACCAAAGTTAACGTGACGACGCACATGTCTCCAGACAAGGAGGACTAAATCACAAATAATAGAAACTAAAGGGGATTAAACTGTAATAAGGTTCAATCACAATATTTATTTTATGGACTAAATCATAAATAAAACAAGTACATGGTAAAAAGGGATATATACCCTTGCAGTACATGAGGTGTGCGTGGGGTGGACGCGTGTCGGCTGCCGGAGAAGGCATGGACAGGCGACTCTGATGGTGTCAGGTGTCAGATCTAATGGTGCCAGAATGGTCGAGGATGTGGGGCGCAAATGGCCATCAGATTTGAGATCTGGGGAGTCCCGGCTGATCCAACGGTGCGGAACACGTCTGGAAGAACAATGCCTGAGTGGACTTTGCCAGAGCCAAGGACGAGATCCTCAGCCTCGATTGAAGATCGGAAGGCACCGTCGTGATCATGAGGCGATTCCGCATCGGCTGAACGGTTTGGATGGATGCTCCAACGACTGAATAGGCGTGTCGACGACGAAGTCCTGGAGCTGCTCCAACGAGATCTAAAATGGATGGAAGAAGGGCTCTCCATGCGCACGACGACCTGCAAAGAGTAGCTCTGACTCGGAGTTGTGCTCCGATCTGGGTTATTTAGGAAAAAAAAGAAAAGAAGCGACGTGGGGCGGACTTTGAACTCCGGCGAAGGTGATGGAGGAGACCTCAAGCCTAATCTCAGCTAGATGGGTGAAGCAGGGTGATTAGGATGCGGAGCGAGATGGAGGGTGACTGTGCGATGATATCGAAGCGGATGGAAAAGGGAAATGGAGCTCCGATCGGCTGGTCGGAGTTGACGAAGGGACGACGACGCTAAAATGGAAGATCTGATCGAAACGATAAAAGCGAAAGATAAAAAGTTCATCTGAAGGTTTGGATCGACTCCTGAGCTTCATGGTCGTCGGGGTAGTGGCCTCGACCGAGCAGCGGAAGGCTGCTCGCGGCGGAACTCCGGCCATGATGGCTGAGTTGCGGTGTCGCTGCAACAAATCGATCGCCAGACGGCGCTCCAGATGGCTGTCACTCTGCTGGAGGTGGCTAGGGTATCAAGAGGGAGCGAGGCACGAGCTGCCGTCCTGGGGAAGAGGATGAGATGATTTATAGTGCTCCAAGGTGGCTGGAAAGATCGGGGTGGAAACATGCGAACCGAGGATGATCCGCACCCTCCTAGGGATCCGCGAGGGTCCTGAATCCTAGGAGGGTCCATGGTAGAAAGATCGGAGCAAGGGCACGTGTGGACAACTGATGAATCTACGTTTCATCATCTTTATTCTATCATTTTGGCCTTAAAAACCCTAGTAAATGCGTGTAGATACTGTTAATTTAGGCATTTTATCATTCATGCATTATTGTGTAAATAGTGTACAAAATACAATTTTAAAGCCAAAGTTATAGAATAAAAAAAGAAAAGAAAAAGAATAAAATACTGCAAATATTTTATGATCCGAAACCCCGAGACCTAGGCATCTCAATGACTAGGTCGACAATGAATAAAGTAGGGGGAAATAAGGGCCAAAATACAATAGAAATTCCCTTTATTTAATTCATTCTTTATTCATTCTGGGACCCATTTTTTGTTCCACTTTTTATACTTCAAATAAAGAAATTTTGTACATGAAAGTTGTAGATAATTAAATAAAGAAAAAAACAAAATTTATTTTATACAAAAATAACGTACAGATAAACAGTTATGATCTGAATAAGTTTCCAAAATCCCAACTTCCCAGACCTGTATCTCTAAAAAAAATCGAAATGTATCAAAATCATCTTTAATTGTATATAATTTTCAATAAGCTATTTAATGAAGGTGGTTTCATATTTTTCGGAGCTACGGTTTGAAAGTTGAGTTTTGAACCCCTATTGTATACTTGTACCGATTAAAATATTCATTTTATTTATTGTTCATTATTTTTTATAATTTTATATTTTTATAATTTTGTAAGTATTAATTATAATATATGTGTGTATTTAAACTGGAATAAAAGCACAAATAAAATACAAAAATAAAATACTTGTATAAAATGCATAGGTATAATACCTGTAAATATACCTATATAATTAATACTTCTATTTATTTAAGTATATAAAATACATCATAAAAATAAAATAAAAATATATTTAAGTATATAAAAATAAGTTATAAATCTATAAAATAACAAACAAAAATAAAAAAAATAAATATACAAAATAAAAATAAAATATTATAATATATAGATTAATATACCTATATAACCCATAAAAGGTAACTTATAATTTTACACCTCTAAAAAATAAATAAAAATCATAATAAAATAATTTAGAAAATAATAAACCTTTTTTTATTAAAACCCAAAATAAATAAAATCGTTTGTTATTTTTAGTTTAATTTACAAATCATTTATTTGCTTTTTGTCTTTTTGCGGATGACGTGGCCCAATCAGGCCACGCCATCCGTTGACCCGGGTTCAACTCCATGACCCCCGGTCTGGGACTGCTGGATCTTCGTTTCTACCCTATTTCTCGGATTTTTAGTTCTCGCATCTTTCCCCATTTTGTCTAGGTCCCCTCTTGACATTTTTCCTGGTACATCGAGCTTACACGCTTAGGGTTTATATCAAGGATTCGATCACCAGTTCGCGAGATAAATCTAGCTCTTTGCGCCGCTTCGTCAACTGTACGCCAGCTACCTCCTTCGCTCTGACAGGTTCACAATTTTGGTCACTCTTTCTCGATTTTTTTCGCAATGATGCGCTGCTCGAGGTGACGACGACCCTTCATGAAAGTTACCCTCTGATCATCCCTACTCCACGCCGGGTGCACAAATCTTCCAAAATCTCATCGCATCAATCGTAATTCCTCCTTGAACCTCGCGCCATGACCCTTCTGTACATAAATCCCCCTCTCGCCATTTTAGCTCCTCGATTTTTCTCCTACCCAATTCTTCCACCTTGGAGTAGCCCAGGATCGAGCCTTCGTGACTGGGAGTATTTCCTTGCTCCAGGCAACCGGAGGAGAGGCGTAGGGGGTCTACCCAACCATCGCCAGAGCGCCGCTCCTGGCGGTTACATATTGCGGCCTTTGGCCGCTCGAGGTCGTTTTTCTGTTTGTTTTTCTCTCTGTTTAGTTAGCCATTAGTTTTAGATTTTAGTTCGTGCATCTAGTTTGTTGTTCAATCGATTAGTTAGCGTAGATTTCGCGATCGAACACCTCATCGGAGCTCTTGAGCTTCGGCGACCATCCTTGTCTCCACGCACGCCATTCATCGCCAATAAAAGCCAGGTCTTTTCTGCATTTCTCTGCCACGCTCTCCCTTTTATTTGCAGGGCCTGAAGGGGGCTTCCGCACCCCATCTGGAACATGGAAGAAGCTCCAGGACCGCCAGTACATCATCGAGCTCCAGGGACCCACCGTTGGTCCCCGGACATTTCTGGTGGTGCTGATAGTTGCAGGGCATCGTGAAGAACAAGTAGAGACCCTTGGTTGAGCTCCAGCTTTTCGGAGTCGCACGTATCGTTGATTTGAAGCTCGCCATGCGCGAGTTCGTCGGGGGTTCTTGCTGACCTGCTCCGAGATGTTGGATCAAGAACTGTTCTTCGCGTGTGCCAGGTGATGTCCGATCTGACCAAGCGTCGACCGTCGGATCCATCTGCAGGATCTAATCTCTGCTGTGTAAATCGAACCATCATCGGCCCAAGGATCGCGACACGTGTTAAGTGATTTATCCTCCGCCGTCCGATCGCCTCGCCTGGCTATTTCGCACAGTTTCACCAAGCGCTCGATATATTTAACTATTATAACCAAAACTTTCATTGGCTGTTTTAATAACATTTGCATAGCACACCCCAGGTTTTGACTATTTGCTATCCAGTCCCTGTCCACGTCACCTCATGTGCCTGACGCACGTGAGGCATGGGAATTTTGTGCAAGAGCCCTCTCTAATTTATGTATTTCGAAATAGTCCAGAACTTATTTTGTCACGCTATAATTTTGTAGTCAAATTGCAACTTAGCCCTCCTAGTTCTCATTAATTACGATTTAGTCCCTACCAGTTACGTGCCCCGTGCACGTGACTTTGGCAATTTTGCGCATATATCCTTGGGCTTTTGGCTGTTTAGAATTAGTCCGTAAAGATTTTTAATCAGTTATAATTTTTTTGGAAAAATTGTATTTGGGCCCTCAGATTTCTGGATAATTACAAAACTACCCCTACTAGGACCGCATTTTCTTTTTGTTAAATCTATTTATTTCATGCATCTATAAATTTCTAAAAAATCCTAAAAAATTACTTTAGGCTCCTGTTGCTATCCTCTATAGTGCCATATTTTTATTTTGCATTTTTTGCATTTTAATATTTATAAAAAAATAAAAAACTTGCATTTTCAGCTCTGTTTGCATTCGAAAATACATAAAAAATATAAAAACACATTTAAAAAATCTCCAAAAAATATATTTTGTGTATTTTAGTGTCATTTAACTTCATACCAAAAATCACTAAAAAATATAAAAGAAAACTCCTAAAAATTATAAAACCCTAAAAAACTTCATAAAATATTAAAAATTCCTAAAAAGTCCTAAAAATATAATCTATGTTTCCAAATTTTCTCTATTTTATTATCTTTAATTTAAATTTAATTTGGAGATTTTTTGTTATTATTTTGTATTTTATTTCTCCATTTAAATTTTAGAAGTTTATTTTATTCACTGTTTTGAGTATTTGTGACTATAAAAATACCAAAAAATAGCAAAATATAAAAAAATCACAAAAAACATTAGAAAAAATATAAAAAACACAAACTTTCTTTATTTCATGTATTTTGCTCATTTGTACCTCTTTTTATAAATACATTATCGCTCTCTTTTCTTATATTGTATATATACTTTATTTTATAATTCAAAAGAAAAAGAAATTAATAAAATATAAAAATAAAAATAAAAATAAAAAATCAGAAATTAAAAATGAAAATATAAAAATATAAAATTTAAAATAATATAAAAAATAAAAAATTTAAAACCCACAAAAAATAACATAGTTAGGCAAATATATCACATTCACAGTTTGAGCATTTTGCCCCGATCTACCATGCTTGCTCCGCACATTTACTTTCATTGCTTGATTTATCTATTGTGGGTTAATTGTTGACCGAAGTCTGGATTTCTGAGCGGTCAACACGACGACTTTATCTCCGCCCTGTGTGAGACATATATTTAGACCGCTCGATTTTTGGCTTCATCAAATGGCGCCGTTGCTGGGGAGCAACAACGCTTAAATTGGGATTATTTGTGCTTGTGATTATTTGTCTATTTTTACGCTTTTATTTATTTGATTCTTATTTGATATATATATTTTCTGAGCTGTCTAACCTCCACTCTTGTTGATTTCGTGCGAGGTACCGCAGATCAAGGGAGGCTCTCTACCTAGGCGCCTACGCACCCATGTGAAGCCGACGACAGTTTGCTCGCCTTGCACCGAAGGAGACTTAGAGATTTTTTTGAAGACCGAGCTCCTTTTTATTTTCTGTATTTATTATTGTAATTTGAAGTGAGCGAGAGACCCTATATTATTATAATAATATAGGTACTCAGACTTTGGACTCTCAGGCCCAATTTCCAAGTGTTTGTACACTTGGGGGCTCACCGCAATTTCTCGTGTTTTTATGGCATTTTTTATTTGTTTTCTGATTTTGTTTTATTTATTTTGCGTGATTGAGCTCTTAGTTTTAGGATCTGCTTGTCGGTAGTATTAGGTCCAAACTCCTAAGTATATTTGCCTGTGCCTATAGTCTCGTTTGGACTTTGATAAATTTTGAAAACTGTTCTTCACGCTAATAGCAGCTTCTCATCCTAGGGCGATTTCATCGGCTTGCATCTGCATATAGATTAGGTTTTAGTTCTGCTGAGCATCCTTGCATGTAGAGTGCTGGAGGCAAGGTGAGCATTTACGCGTTAGCATCCATCATCGATTTGCTGCTTGCATTGCTTTTCCGCCTCTCCCTCTGATTTTGATCACCTAGGTGCTTAAAAGAATTGATTCCTCGTTAGAATCATGCATTATCACTAAAAATTCAAAAAAAGTAATAATCAATAAAATTGGGAGTGCTAACATTACTCGACCCTAAAATCAACCAAAAAATTATCTTAGGGCGAGTAATCCCCTCATTATCTTCGCTTTTACTTGCTCGCACACACCCTAAGGACTAGTGCCAAAATCCCATTTCAGCCCCCTAAGTGTTTGCACAACATTTTGACTTCTCACCTAACTCTAAAACAGACAAGATAAAAAGACTGCATTTGCGATCTCTACAGAGTTGAGTAGGTGAGTTGAGGGTTTATCTTGTGTAAGTTTGTTTGTGATTGTTTTGTGTGCATCCAGATTGCTTCTGCGCACTTACGCCTTTTTCTCACTCCTCTTGACTTGATTTTCGTGCTCTCCCTATCATTTCCTTATGTTTTCGAGATAGACCCCTGGAGCGTATTTTATACGGACTTTGCGGATTACGTGTTCACTCCAGTCGGTCCACCTCCCTTTTACTAGGAGGATCCTCCTCTGATTTTTTTTCTGATTTTTGTACATACCTGCCTCAGCCACATCATCAGACCTCAGACACCCACATCCACCATCGCCTGCATATTTTCCACCTTCACATCCACCCGAGATTGAGCTGTTGGAGTCACCTTTCATGGAGTCCACCCTTGAGCACTTAACCCAGATGATGGATCATATGAGACAGAGGATTGACAACCTCACTAGTACAAATAAGAGCGACCATGATATTCCACCATTTGATGATATGGGTTCACTCAAGGATTTCCATGAGAGCTTACAATCACCCAAAATGCAAAAAAATTGCGAAAAATTTAAAAATACAAAAAGAGTTCGGGAGACCTTTGGTTGAATCAGACTGTGAGGAGAGGGCCCACATGCTAGATCCCTTGACCACACAACCTCTCACACTTTGTCCCACCTTTGACCCCGAGGATGCTGCTGTACAGACTGCTCTTGGCATGCCTCATGTAGATGTTGATTCCGACCTTCTCCCTTGTATGGAGGAGGTCCAAAAATTCAAAAAAATGTTAACTGAACCTGAAGTAGTGGCTTCTATTCACGAGATCATCCGTGCCCCACTTCAGCAGGCCATGACTGATTTATCTGCTCCTCTTCCCAAGAAGAGAAAGCAGAGGAGCATATCTGAGCGTCATATCTTGACCATGGACACGACCCATGCCATCACTCATCGTCCCATTCCTCGGAAGAAGAAAACTGCCACACCATTCATTAGCTGCACGATATCTGACCATATCTGTGATCACACTCTCCTCGACATCGGTGCTTCAATTAGTATCATACCCTTCTTGCTGGTACAGTCTCTTCACTTAGGGTCTCTCAAGAAGACCAAGATGATCATTCAGTTTGTTGATGGATCTATCAAGAGGCTGAAGGACATCCTTGAAAACGTCGTCATCTCGATTCAGGGCATGAGATACCATGTTGACTTTGTCGTATTGCCATGGTGACCTCCACTGGGAGCACTCTCCAATCATCCTGGGTCGACCATTCCTCGCCTCTGCGAGGGTCGTTATTGATAACGGATCAGAAGAGATTCGCTTCCGTCCTGTTGACGAGAGCGAAGTATTGATCACCGCACCCATAGCTGACCAGAGACCTGTACCTGATGTGACTACACCTATTCTGGCTGACCCTGAGGTCTATGACCTTTATGAGGATATTAGAGGGACTTTCTTTATGACCAATGATGAGACCCGAGAATTCCTCTCCAAGGAGGAAAGCTCAAAAAGCATAGACCTTGGAGTTTCTGCTTCCTGTGATTGGCGATGTGTTGATGACATCCGCGGGATTTACACGATTGATACCATTGAGCGGAGGGCAGGGTTAGAGACTAGACATGATAGAAATGGCTTGACTTCTTTCACCGATGAGTCCGCTCCTATTCATTTAGATTCAGATGAGACAAAGGCCGAATTTGATTTGGTTGCTTTTATTCGAGAACTCGGGCCTTTTGATGAGAAAGATGATCTGGTTGAGATTATCGAGGACGAATAGAGTTTGACTACTTCCACTGATGAGTTCGTTCCTTTTGGTTTTGACCTGGACGACACCTCGTAGGACGACACTGACTACACTACTTCCGATAATGATGAGTTCGTCCCATTCTACTTTGATATCAGCGAGACTCCCTAGGCCAGACCTAGCTGTACTTCTTCCACTGACCCGTCTGCGCCTTCACACTTTAGGACCACTGAGGATCTTCATCCTGTCGACCCTGATTGGCTTCTGTCCCCTGTGGACCCTGATGTCAACCTGCACCACACCAGATCCATTGCTCAACGGTCCCGCAAGAAGGTTCGCTTTCTACCTTCTTGATCATGTGTACATCCATCTCTGTTGTACATCCACTTCTGTTCATCTCTGTCTATCTCCCGTATTGCTCATCCACCCATTCTCGTGTTTGCCTTGCTTAGGACGTACTTTATCCTAAGTATAGAGGGGTGGATGC
Organism: Ottelia alismoides; assembly: GCA_037367405.1. Taxonomy (NCBI): domain Eukaryota; kingdom Viridiplantae; phylum Streptophyta; class Magnoliopsida; order Alismatales; family Hydrocharitaceae; genus Ottelia; species Ottelia alismoides. Next base: position 57,030 of record JAZKJV010003416.1, read on the forward strand.
GCCGAGTGTTCATCGTTTTGTTTCATCACTCTTGTTATTGCCTATACTTAGGGCTTCTTTTACCCTAAGTATAGGGGGAGTGGTGTGTACATCCTCTTCTCTATCTTCTTCCATCTTCATCTCTTTTCTTCTTTTCTTCTTTTTCTTTTCTATTTTCTTTATCTACCAAAAAGGTGCCACCCCTTGTTGTCAGTCTTCTATACTTAGGACGTACTTTGTCCTACGTATAGGGGGTGTGCACCCTGAGTTCTTCTATTCTTTGATCCTCTCCATTGTCTCCTCTTCTTGTCTATACTTAGGGATATCTTACCCTAAGTATAGGGGGAGACAGTATGAGTACGATCTGTCCATTCCCACCCTTGACCCTCCCTGCTTTGTGTACAGTCTGCTATACTTAGGATTATTTGATCCTAAGTATAGGGGGACGGTCAACTTCTCCTTGATTCATTCATTTCTTCATTTATTCTTTGGACTTTTCCTATACTCAGTACGAGTTATGTCTTCTCTTTTTCTCTTTGATCTATGAGGACATAACTCAAGCTAAGTATAGGGGGGTCGTATATACTAGGTATATACTTTAGCCATAACTCGTACTTTCGTATTAAATATGGATAATTACACCTATAAAATTCATCAAAAACACTTAATAAAAAGATGTCATCATTCCTCAAATTCTTTTTGTATTTACTGATTAACAAATCAGGTGAAAACATTTTTTTTGCAAAATGTTTGAAAATCTTTGTGAAAAATCTTTTGAAAGCTATTTGAAAAACGTATTGTTACATGTTCTCAACCTTTGTAAAACATTTTGGTTTGAAAAATTTATTTTCTTTGGGTAAAATAAAAATGTTTGAAAATTATTTGCAAATGGTTTGAAAATGGTTGCAAAAAAACTTTGAAAAATTTATCTATACTGTTTGAAAAATGATTTTCAAATGTGTGTATATGTTTGTAAAAATTATTTGTAGAAATTATTTTGGACTATAGTTTTTTAAAATTATTGTAAAATAATTTTCAAATAAGTTTGAGGAATATATACATCACACCAAAATTCATTACATATATACGTATAAAATTGATCACTTACCCTTGTTAATTCTTAAAATCCATTTCTTGTAAATATAAGATATATCCTGGTGTAAATATTTTAACCTAGTTTTTAGCCAAAATCTTTTCTTTTCAAAATTCTCATAAACATTTACAAAATTAAAATACCAAAAACATTTGAAAAATCTTTTTGAAAATACCAAAAAATGCATGTGCATCATCTTTTCAAAAATCCATAAAAAGTTCAAAATCTTTGAAAAATGCATCACAAAAATATTTTCTGCATTCTGCATAGCATTTGCATAGCATGCGCATTTTTCGGATTGAGTTTGATGGTTGAACAAGTCTAAATGAAATCCGAAGATTAGAGCTTGATTGGACCTTAAATCTACCTAATAACAGGAACCTTATAGGAGATGGAATTGAGGTATTTCAGGTCTAGTTGACTTAATTCTTTGAGGATCACGAGATTTGGTTCAATGGATTCTTGACTGCCTAAGTAGAGTATTTCGGAGCACAAGCACGACTCTTGTTGACAATGACCTAACTTGGACACCTGCACCTTTCACATGGCTCAAACTCAGTTGGAGTGGTGAGGGGATTGAATTTGCCAGTATGAGACGCACACAAGTGGAAACACTTGTTCTCCTCTAGGGAGGGAAGTGCACCCAACCCGTCCAGTGATGAGGAATTCTAAAGACAGGAGAGTGTGGGTTGCAATAAAGCTTCAAAAGATGGATAGTCTACTGGCTCAAGAGGAAAAACTCTCTATGTATATGCTGCTGTGAATAGTATTTCAAAAAAAAAGAGAGAAAGAAAAAAACTACAAAAAAATGGACAGGCCTGTATAAAAAAATAAAATGCATGTCGGAGTATGTATATATGTTGTACAGTCAATAAGCAAGCTTGAGTTCCAAAATCAAATTATGTGAGCATGCAGCTGGATGACTTGAATACACTGGTCTTGCATCATAGGATATGTAGCTACACTGGCTACCGTCCATTCTTCTCCTCACCCCCTCATCTTGAGCTGGTTGCCACTTGAACTTAGAAGGGAATACCCCGCTCCTCGAGGAAGGAGTCATTGGATTGGGGAATCATTGGGTTGTCATACTGGAGAAGTCAGTCTCTTTGTCATTCTAGTTGGGGAGAGCCACTATCACTTACACTATACAAGTCAGATTCATAGTCGTAAGGGTTTGCGTATGAGTTGAGTATTCTGACCTGGCTATTGCGGAGACTTGAGCAGAGTTTTGGGATTCTCGAAGGCTGTTCGATTTCAAATCCGATTCCTATTAAGGTTCTGCCCGCACTAAAATTCCCAAGGTCCGACTTAAGCTCCAAACTTTGATTTTGTAAAGACAAGTTTGATAATTAAACTTAATCCAAATTTCTTCTTTTTCTTTTCTTTGTTTTTCTTTTTCTGCACTTATTGCATAAGTGTTTGATAGGGACTAGCAAAGGCAAGTATAGGGGGATGATGAATCTATGTTTCATCATCTTTATTCTGTCATTTTAACCTTAAAAATCGTAGTAAATGTGTGTAGATACTGTTAATTTAGACATTTTATCATGCATGCACTATTGTGTAAATAGTGTATAAAATACAGTTTTTAAAGCCAAAATTATAGAATAAAGAAAAGAAAAGAAAAGGAATAAAATATTGCAAATATTTTATGATCCGAAACCCTGAGACCTAGGCATCTCGATGACTAGGTCGACAAGGAATAAAGTAGGGGGAGATAAAGGCCAAAATACAATAGAAATTCCCTTTATTTAATTAGTTCTTTATTCATTTTGGGACCTATTTTTGGTTCCACTTTTTATACTTCAAATAAAGAAACTTTGCACATGAAAGTTGTATATAATTAAATATACAAAAATACAAAATTTATTTCATACAAAAATAATGTACAGCTAAAAAGTTATGATCTGAATAAGTTTCCAAAATCCCAACTTCCCAGACCTGTATCTCTCAAATAAGAACTCAAAATGTATCAAAATCATTCTTAATTGTATATAATTTTCAATAAGCTATCTAATGAAAGTGATTTCATATTTTTCAGAGCTACGGTTTGAAAGTTGAGTTTTGGACCCCTATTGTATACTTGTATAGATTAAAATATTCATTTTATTTATTGTTCATTATTTTTTATATTTTTATAATTTTGTAAATATTATTTATAATATATGTGTATTTAAACTGGAATAAAAACATAAATAAAATACAAAAATAAAATACTTGTATAAAATGCATAGGTATAATACCTGTAAATATACCTATATAATTAATACTTCTATTTATTTAAGTGTGTAAAATACATTAAAAAAATAAAAAAAATTTAAGTATATAAAAATAAGTTATAAATTTATAAAATAATAAACAAAAATAAAAAATAAATTTACAAAATAAAAATAAAATATTAAAATATATAGATTAATATACCTATATAACCCATAAAAGGTAACTTATAATTTTACACCTCTAAAAAATAAATAAAAATCATAATAAAATAATTCAGAAAATAATAAACATTTTTTATTTTAAAACCTAAAATTAATATAATCATTTTTATTTTTAGTTTAATTTACAAATCATTTATTTGCTTTTTGTCTTTTTTACGGATGATGTGGCCCAATCAGGCCACACCATCAGTTGACCCTGGGTCAACTCCATGACCCCCGGTCTGGGACTGCTAGATCTTCGTTTCTACCCTCTTTCTCGGAATTTTTCCGCTCGCATCTTTCCCCATTTTGGCTAGCTTACACGCCTAGGGTTTATATCTAGGATTCGATCATCGGTTCGCTAGATAAATCTAGTTCTTTTCGCCGCTTCGTCAACTGTACGCCGGCTACCTCCTTCGCTCTGACACGTTCACAATTTTGGTCACTGTTTCTCGATTTTTTTTCGCAATGATGCGTTGCTCGAGGTGATGATGACCCTTCATGAAAGTTACCCTCTGATCATCCCTACTCCACGCCGGGTGCACAAATCTTCCAAAATCTCATCGCATCAATCGCAATTCCTCCTTGAACCTCACGCCATGACCCTTCTGTACATAAATCTCCCTCTCACCATTTTGGCTTCTTGGTCTTTCTCCTACCCGATTCTTCCACCTTGGAGTAGCCCAGGATTGAGCCTTCGTGACAGGGATGTTCTCCTTGCTCCAGGCACCCGGAGGAGAGGCGTAGGGGGTCTACCCAACCATCGCCGGAGCGCCGCTCCTGGAGGTTACATCTCATGGCCTTTGGCCGCTCGAGATCATTTTTCTGTTTATTTTTCCCGTTGTTTAGTTAGCCATTAGTTTTAGATTTTAGTTCATGCATTTAGTTAGTTGTTCAATCTATTAGTTAGCGTAGATTTCGCGATCGAACACCTCGCCGGAGCTCTTGAGCTCCGGCGACCATCCTCGACTCCACGCACGCCATTCATCGCCAATAAAAGCCAGGTCTTTTCTACATTTCTCTGTCGTGCTCTCCCTTTTATTTGCAGGGCCTGAAGGGGGCTTTCGCGCCCCATCTGGAACCTGGAAGAAGCTCCAGGACCGCCGATACGTCATCGAGCTCCAGGGACCCACCGTTGGTCCCCGGACATTTCTGGTGGTGCTGATAGTTACGGGGCATCGTGAATAACAAGTAGAGACCCTTTGTTGAGCTCCAGCTTTTTGGAGATGCGCGTATCGTTGATTTGAAGCTCGCCATGCGCGAGTTCGTCGGGGGTTCTTGCTGACCAGCTCCGAGCCGTTGGATCAAGAACTGTTCTTCACGTGCACCAGGTGATGTCCGATCTGACCAAGCATCGATCGTCAGATCCATCTGCAGGATCTAATCTCTGCTTTGCAAATCGAACCGTCATCGACCCATAGGATCGCAACAAGTGTTATGTGATCTATCCTCCGCCGTTCGATCGCCCCGCCGGGTATTTTGCATAGTTTCACCCAGCGCTTTCTGTATTTAACTATTACAACCAAAACTTTCAGTGGCCGTTTTAATTTTTTGTAACATTTGCATAGCACCCCCCAGGTTTTGACTACTTAATATCCAGTCCTGTCCACGTCACCTTACGTGCCTGGCGCACGTGACACATGGGAATTTTGTGCGGGAGCCCTCTCCAATTTCTGTATTTCGAAATAGTCCAGAACTTATTTTGTCACGCTATAATTTTGTGGTCAAATTGCAACTTAGCCCTCACAGATTTCATTAATTACTTTTTAGTCCATATTAGTCGCGTGCCCCGTGTACGTGACTTTGGCATTTTTACACATATATCCTTGGGTTTTTGGCTGTTTCGAATTAGTTCGTAAAGATTTTAATCAGTTATATTTTTTTGGAAAAATTGCACTTGGGCACTTGGATTTTTGGATAATTACAAAACTGCCACTGATAGGACTGCATTTTCTTTTTGTTATATCTATTTATTTTATGCATCTAAAAATTCCTAAAAAATCCCAAAAAATTACCTTAGGTTCATGTTGCATTCCTCTATCGCGCCATATTTTTATTTTGCATTTTTTTGCATTTTAATATTTATCAAAAATCAAAAACTTGCATTTTCATCTCTGTTTGCATTCGAAAATACATAAAAATTATAAAAACACTTTAAAAAATCTCCAAAAAAATACATTTTGAGTATTTTAGTGTCTTTTAAATTCAGATAAAAAATCACTAAAAATATAAAAGAAAATTCCTAAAAATTATAAAACCCTAAAAACCTTCATAAAAGTATTAAAAATTCCTAAAAAAATCCTAAAAATATAATCTCTGTTTCTAAATTTTCTTTTTTTTATTATCTTTAATTTAAAATTAATTTGGAGAATTTTTATTACTGTTGTTTATTTTATTTCTCTATTTTAATTTCGGATGTTTATTTTATTCACTGTTTTGAGTATTTGTGACTTTAAAAATACCAATAAAATAACATAAATATAGAAAAAATCACAAAAACATTAGAAAAATATAAAAAAGCACAAAAATATTTTATTTCCTATATTTTTATCATTTTTACCTCTTTTATAAATACATTATCTCTCTTTTTTCTTATATTGCATATATACTTTATTTTATAATTCAAAAGAAAAAGAAATTAAAATAATATAAAATATAAAAAAAATAAAATCAGAAATTAAAAATCAAAATATAAAATATAAAATATAAAATATAAAATTAAAACGCACAAAAAAATAACATAGTTAGGCAAATATATCACATTCACTGTTTTCAGCATTTTGCCCTGATCTATCCTGCTTGCTCCCTGTATTCGACACTCTACACATACTTGCACCTATACACACTTTTGTTGTAGAGTTATAATAAATTTTAACTCCGCACATTTACTTTAATTGCTTGATTTATCTGTTGTGGGTTAATTATTGACTGAACTCTGGATTTCTGAGCGGTCAATACATCGACTTTGTCTCTGCCCTGTGTGAGACATATTTAGACCGCTCGATTTTTGGCTTCATCAATAACCCAGAAGAAATGGGAGAAAAAGATCCGGCCACGCAGTCGGGTCGGGTCAAACACTGGAAGAGGGGGTTAACACGGGTCAACATTCCTGCGTGGAACAATCAGAAGCGGTGAAGAAAAGGACAAAAGAGACTACATGACAAAATAGCAAGAAAACTAAAAAATAAACAGATTAAAAATAATAGATGAATTTAAAATAAAAAATGAATAAAATAAAAAAAGCTTATTATTTTTCAAGGGATTTTTATTTATTTTTATGAAAAATAAATTACTCTATATACAATATATGGTATTATATACATGTATATTATACCTATGTATTTTGTACAATTATTTTTAATTTATTATTTTTACAACAATACCCCAATTTTATAATTTATTTACAACATGATTTTTGGAGTACAAAATAATTTTTTTTATTTTTATATTTGTTTACATGTATAAAAAAATAGAGAAGGGAATATATATACATGTAATATGTACAAGAGAGAGATTTTTATTTTGTTTTTATTTTTATTTTTCTCAATTTTAGTTTATTTTTAGAAATATATACAAAGATGTACAAACATATTTTTATTTTTTTGGCAAAAATAATTTATTTATTTACGCCCATGGTCTGTACAATTTAGAGTGGGCCCTATCTCTATCTATTTATTTTATTTAGCGATCAGGCCAATGCTTGGCCCTCTCTTAGAGTTCAGGTCACTTTGTATTTATTCTAAATACCTCCTTCCTTTTTCTTTTTCTTTATTCTTTTATTTTTGTACAAATATATGCTAATTATGTAATATTAACACATGCATGCATATTGCTAAGTTATTGCATTTACACTTATTTACATGATGCTTTGCCAAGATAATTAGCTAAAATAAAAGAATAAAGAGTGATGAACATGGATTCATCAATAAAATAGGATTTCAAGTTGTCACATTCTATAATTAGAATGCGACAAAATGACAAAAATGGTTTCTTAGCATAAAAGTAACATATTTAATATGTAATCAATACCGGTCATGAGATTAACAATGAAAGTATGAGATTGAGGGCTCACCATAGAAATGGTGAGACCCCACCTCATTTGTAGTTTCTACTATATATACACACACAAAGGTAAGTAAATGGTTGTTACGAGATCAATAATACATAAACAACGGTCAGTAATTTACATTCATTTTATTATATGGTACAGAATTCAGTAATATATACACTCTGGTCAAGTAAGTGCTTATTGTGAAGTTGGTAAAGCCATAACAAATGGTCAGTAATTTTCATATGTATTATTATTTTGAACAGAATTTAGTAATTTAAAGACGATACTCAAGTGATATATATACAATTCTTAAGTAAATTATTGTTCTGTATTCAGTAATGCATATATCTATGTCATATATCACAGGTTCAGTAATATGTGTACGATTCTCAAGTAGTGACTATTATGATAACACTAATAACAAAGTAATGGTTAGTAAGGCACGGACATTGCTCAAGTAAGAAAGTAACATATAATCCGTAACATATTCTCCTTATATACGATTAATATGGAAATAGTACTTTGAAAAAGAAGTTATTAAACACATGCACATAAGGAAACAATGAATTGGTGAAATTAATGGAATGCTCCGTTGATGAAAAACAAAAATATTATAGAAATGAATCAAATGCGCATTACATACAGAATGATATTACTAACCATTTGTTATGTTATTACTGATCTCACAACACACATTTACTTCATCATTGTATACATATTATTGAATTCTGTATAAGGTAATAATTTGGACGTAAATTACTGATCATTATCTTGATATTATCGATCTCACAACAACCATTTACTTGACTAAAGTATATCTATTACTATCATAGCATTTGGATCTTAATCATTTGCATGAAATCATTAATTTGAAGCGTTTCTTTCCAAAACCGTCTTCTCTTTTTTTATGGATGTTGTATAGTAGGAAATATAATAATTGTTACATACGTGGTAGCATATAATTAGAAATGTAGTTATTGCTAACACACGTGTATGGCCTAGAATTGGTGCTCACCAAAAAGTTAATGGGCATAGGGCCCTCTAGATAAGTCCTGTCTCATCTCTCCCTATGTGTATATATATATGATATCTTTCAAATGAGACATGGTCCTTCCATCTCTAAGGAAGGCCAACGATCGTGTGTATTTATAATTAATCAGACGGTTGTTATTAAAGGCATGTTAATATTATTATTTTATTAATTAAAAATCCATTTTTGTCATTATTCATTATCTAAATATAGTATGTATTATCTCCTCATTAATTCCTCTCTCCAATTTTGTCATTCACGTTGCATTTCTCTCTCTCCTAAATTTTCCATTCACGTTTCCACATTCACGTCTCCTTCGGCAGCGATGGGCGACCGGGACACGAGGCGATACTCGACCTGGGGCGATGATTCATCCTCCGGGTGGTCAGGTAGATCGGATCTGATGTCGAGTGCAAGGAGAACTGGCCTCCCTTAAGAGATGGCGACGATGTCGAGTGCAAGGTGGATCGGATCTGATGTCGGGCGTCGTCGACGATGCAAATGATTGCAACAAGGACCACATCGGGTGCAGTGGTAGCATATCATGTATCGAAATCCAGCGGCTTGAGAGTAGAGATGATGAGGAAAATTGCATTGGATCGTGCGATGGACGTCTTATTGACGGGATCGAGCGAGATCGTACACTGGATCATACGATGCACGCGTCGGCATTGGACAGGAGCACGGGGGAACGTAAGAGGAGGAATGGATGCAGCGTAGCGAGGTCCCATCGATACGGAGATACAATATTGATGTGTATTATACATTTTTTGATATGTATTATACAATTTTTATGTGTATTATAGATATTTGATAAGAATTTTTACGTGTCAATTGAGTGCAAATGACAATTGTAGTTTTTCATGCATATTGTATATTTGATGTGTATTACACATTTTGGATGTGCGTTATACATTTTGAATGTGTATTATACATATTTTGGTTATACTTTACTCATCGATTGAGCGTGAATGACTACTGTATTTTTTACAAATAACCATAAAAATTTTACTCTACAAAGAACCATACAATCATTACAAATAGCCATGCATTAATTGCTAATATGAATTGTATTCTACAAGGAATCATACAAAATTTACAAATAACTGATTAATTTTGAAAGAACCACAATAAATACAAAAATCATACAATCGTTACAAAAGGAACTGCAGATTCTACAAAAAAACAAATTAGGATACAAATATTTCCCTGCGTAATGTCATTCAACACAAAACTGGACATTTTCTAAATATGGTATTACGAAAAATACCAAAAACAAAAATAGCTAAATTTAGTATTTCAGAATATTAATTGGCATGCATAATTAATGCGAAAGTTGATGACCAAAATGCCTTTTTGGACAAATAAATTGATGATGTCATTAGATTTTAATCTAAAGACTAGGACGGCTAGGATCGTTGGCCTTCGGAAGGATCAAGTCCTATTTGAAAGGCCATATATATATATATGGGTAAAATGTATATGCCCCCTAGGGAGAGCTAACTTAGCTCCCCCTGTCCTATTTTCACATATTTTTTTATTTTTTTTGGAAAATAAAAATTATGTAAATTTATTATTATATCACTATATTATGTCATTCAAATTTCATGAGAAACAAAGACTCCTACGACCTCCATCCAGACAGGGCCGATTTAAAAAATCCTGGGACCGTTAAAAAATGACTGTCTGGATGAAGGCCGTAGGAGTCTCTGTTTCACACGAAATTTTTATGCCATAATATAGGGATATAGTGATGAATATTCACAGAAAAATTTTCAAAAAAAAATAAAAAATAGAGAAAATGGGGCGGGGGGAGCTAAGTTAGCTCCTCCTAGGGGGCAGCCCCATTTTACCCTATATATATGTCTCCAGTCAAAGGACGTGAGCATGTTCGTGACAGTATATGATAGTTGTCTTTAGTATCTCGATCTCGTTAGGCCAATGCTCTGGATTAGAGTCAACATTTGATTTTTGATCAATATTTTAACTTTTGATTAACATTTTAACATTTGGTCAACCTTTTGACTTGACTTATCTGACACGTCGGAATCTCTATTCCTATGTGAAGGAGCTACATCGAGGGGACAATCATAAGTCGGCCTTTGGAGAAAGGTTATCACCTCATTCTCGGACTGGATGTCCTTCTTAAATATCTCTTTACAATATCAAATCATCAATCTAACTCTTTATGCCTACACCTCTGCATAAGCCTCTATGATCTAACTCTTCGGATCAAGAGCTATATGATATCAAGATGGTCATGATACATCACCTTAATTGTATCATGAAACCTTATAATTGCAAACACAATCAACTCCTTTACATCGTACAATAAAAAATAAGACGCAACAACTTTTATAACATAATGGATCTGCATGAGCTTACACGTCTAACACATGGAACACCATGTGGATAGAGCTAAAACTCATTACTTGGAATGATCCAAACACACATGGTGGCGATATCCTACTTTTCTTTGGTCGATGGACAAACCGCATCCCATACTCTTGGGATGGAGGCATGCAATATAAGCACCACAAGCATACCCTCGTGGATGTTTGGTTGTAGTGAATCCCAAGGTATGTGTTTGCATGAACATACTCACGTGTGCATTAACCTAAGTTATGCGCAATTGAATTCTTTAATCGAGTGCTTCTTTAATAAAGTGCTTCGTTACCGTTTTCAATTTAAGGTTACCACTTGGTTATGCAAAGAAAATAGACAGGATACACGCAATTAATTTTCTTTTGAAATTAAAATCCAAAATGGAGGAAGAAGCTCACAGTAATGCAAATGATGCATGCGAAGTCAAAAGGTCATACATGTTGCCACCATTCTCCATGCTTTATGCAAGATGTTAGTTCTTTTTTTCTCCATGATTTTAAAGATGACACATACACAAGATTATATCGTAGTCGCTCACATATTTTTTATTGTCGGACTGCTAGTGTGAATCTCAACTCGACATGACAGCGAAGGGTCATTGTTTTTAAAGCAAAGCAAAAGCTCGGCCTTGTTGCTTGTCTTTGTTCAAAAGTGTTATAATTGTTTATTTGTATTGTTTTGCAAAGTTGTAACCTCAAGCAAGCTTCAGTGAAAGTTTCTAGATTGGGAGATCAAGTTTTCATGAACTAGTTGATCATCCCTTCACATTGATCAATCATCACTTATCAATCACGATCATATCACTTATCGACCGTGCCTTATCTATTGCAACTATTGAACTTGTTGATCATATTTTGAATTCCCTTCCAACAGTCATCAACTACTCGATCACAGCTTCTTAGTGAGTCGACCATTGACAGTTGATCGATCACACTTCTTGACTTGATCGATCATATCAGGAAATCATATCTGATTTCATACCTATTTTGTTTCCAGCAGCCATATTCTCTTGATCCCAATACAATGGACCGCATACACATTGTTAGAACAAGCACGACTTGAGCAATGACTCCTACATTCTATAGAAATGTGAGAAAACTCTCTCTCTCTCTCTCTCGGTGATTTCATCGACATTCTTTCTCATATTCGTCGATTCATTCGATCTTTAAAGAAGAATAATTTTGGCAATTATATTTTGGTGGACCATGAAGCAAAGTTTTTCAGTTCAACATAAATTGATCGTTGTCCTTCTCTCAAGTTCTTCTGATTATAGTCAAAGTACTTTTGGCAGCATTCTAGAGTAGTTATATTTATTATTTGTTTGATATTGATTATTCACTTGTGTTATATCTGTGATATAATTGTTGTGTTACTATTTGTGAATCTTAGTGCAATTATATTATGTTGATTTGCCTCTAGATTTCATTGTTCTTGATTGGAGAATTCTTTTTTGATACATGTGAATATAATACTCTTTGGAAAAGGTTGTTGTTCTACCCCTTTGTTTCTAGTTACCATCTTTCAACAATACTTTAGGTGCATGTTCATAAGTGTGCATAGAAGCTCTTCGGCGAGAGATATCCAAGGAAGCACGAAGAACATCTAAAGCTTGAGTGGTCTTCTATTAGTGCTACAATATTTGATTTGTAGTGCTCATCTTGGTGTTTGATCCTAGATTGTGAAGCATTATCTTTGTAAACGGTTGGGATATCCACGTAAATATCTGACCATAGTGAAGCAGTTGATTAGCTGACCAATCAGGAATTCTCATGTCAGGTCCAGTCGTGGGTTTTACCCAAGTATATTTCCACATTAAAGTACTATGCAAAGTGCGATGATTGGAATTCTTGATTGATTGTTTCTATGCATGTTGAATATTTCGCGGAATTTTTTAAAAATGTCTCAAACCACTATTCACCTCCTTTAGTGTTATCGTGATCCCCTAACTCATATTTGGTATCAGAGCTCAATTCAGTATTTCAAAGTCACTACTCAGTGATACATATAACAACTATTGCGAGCAAAGATTTTGAAAGGCAGTCCACTTTCAGGTCACTGCATTTCAAAACTACAACAATTGGTTACATGTGATTTTTCTTAGAGTTTATTGATACATGTGTACGAAATATCAAAGAAACTAATTATACAAGGCCAGTTGCTGGAAGTATTTTTTCCAACATTGACAAAAAGAAAGCAAATCAAGTAAATGAACACCATCTTTTATGTAATTATATTAGATGAATTTAATCGTATGTAGCTTCTAAGATCATGTATGAAATATGGAACAATCTTAATGTCACCTATGAAGGAACAACAAATCTTCAAGAATCACAAATCAGCCTACAACAATAGACACATGAGTTGTTTAATATGAAAGGTGTAGAACAAATACGTAACATATATACAAGATTCTTTGTAATCGTCAACAACCTCAAAAATCTCAAAGTTGATATCTAAGATCCAGAACATGTAAAGAAGATACTAAGATCTCTCGTGTCTATCTAGGTTACATTATCTACAATTATCAAGGACGCAAATGATGTCAACACCCTCCTTGTTGACAAACTCGTAGGCAAGCTCTTAGCCAATGAAGTTGAGAAAACTCAGACAACCAAAGTAGAAGGCGATGTCTAGAAGAAGAAAGGAATTGCACTTCTGGCCATAAAATCAACTTCGAAGGATAACTCATATGAAGACCTTATCATGCTCACCAGGAAATTCAAGAAGTTCATCAAGAGAAACAACGTGAAGAAAGGAAGTGATCTTGAGAGCTTCAACTGTAAGAAGAAGGGGCATTTCAAGAGAGATTGTTTATTTCTTAAGAGACGTAGTGCTTAAGAACCACGAAACCACGATTCAAGCAAAGATAGGAAGACTGTGAAGGAAGAACAGAGGAAAGGTCATCGGCATCATCATAAGTATCCTAAGATGAAAGCCTTTCAAGCCACTTAGGACTCTTCCTACTCCGACTTCGACATATCCACATTTTCTGGAAGCGAGTCAGACAATTTCAACAAAGAAGAAGCCTTTCTCGAGCATACGACACTCAAAGACGGAGAGGTATATTCTGAATAACTTTCTTTAGATGAATTATAATAAGCTATTACTAAGTTGCATAGTTTGATTGTAAACTGAAAAAGGAAAACAAGATGCTAAAACTAACTGCAGTCACAACCTTATAAGATCACTCAAAACAACTAGCTCTTTGAAAAATCATATTAGAGAACTCACATCTTGTTTGTCTCTTTATGATAAACAATATGAATCTGAAATAAAACTACTTAAGACAAATATAGATAAGATAGAAACCATTGTAGGTAAGAAAAAACAAAACACACATACCCTAGTTAATGATTTAACAAAGTTCATTAAGGGTAAGGATGTTGGACATGCGAGCCCACGGCGAGCCATTATGCAATAAATGTTATTGCAATTCACTCCTTAATCTGAAATAAAGAGTACATAATTTGCATAATAGGTCCCTTAGTGCAATTAGGGTTATGTACCATGGCCATCATAATAATCATACAGCTGTTGATTCAATTATTGAATTATAGAGGCTGGTGCTTAGATGAATATCTAATGAGTTAGATTGAGGACTCATCAAGCACCGTCAAATGATTATTAAGAGATGATCTCCAGCCTGAGTAGGAGATGGCAATCCTTTCTCAGTTAGGCTGATATCTGATCGACTTCTTGATGCAGGTCCTCTGCATAGGAATAGAGATTCGGAGGTGTCAGATTAGTTAGGTCAAAGAGTTGACTTAATGAGATCGAGATAACCAAAGTCCTATATCATATGCTATCATAATATAGGCACACATCCTCTGACCGGAGACAGATGTGTTACTATATGTCTGAGTATGTACATTTGGCAGACCAATAGGTTGATGACCTAATCAAGGTCTATACACCGGCGCGCTGGTGTGCATATAAGGGCATATGAGTAATATGATCTCTCAAAGGGATCATACAGGTTCACTACTGAACCGTAAGACATGAGCTCACTCATGAGATATTGGGAAGAATCAAATTCCGTGCGCACGGTCGTCTCGCTTTGGAAGCTTGACTGAATTTGTTGGTTTGATATATACTTTTGGAAAGTATATGATCAAGACCTAGGTATGATATATGCTTTTGGAAAGTATATGATCAATACCGACTCCCAATGATCGAATGAGAAACTTACTGATAAAACCATGAAGTAGACAGTATAAAGTTGATCCGATACTTCGGGTTCAATCTGAGTCTTCCAGTATGCAGGATGTACAGGTATTAGGAATACCTGAGGGTGATGTGATCATAAACGATTGTATAACCATGACGCTTCCATTCCTAGGGAGTGATGAAACGGGTCTGGATTTTAGTGACTCCTCTCAGTAGAGAAGTAATCTTATCTTAGTCCAATTATTGGGCATTGATCTAAATATGATTCAGATGAAATGAGAAGATTAGATTTGCGGTCTTGATTTAATCAAGCATCTATGGGAGGCCCGCTATCTGGATTTGAGATATGATCTCAATATCCATGTCACTATACGTGGAACAATACAATCGCCCTGTCCTTATCTCCAAGTATTCGCGGAGAAAGCGCATTATCTTTGAAAGATTTCATGGATAATTCTATTGTTGATATATGTATCCGAGCATTGTGAAAATGGATAATTAAATGTGATTTAATTATCATGAATAATATGAATTTGATTCATATTATAAGGAGAGTTATCTTAGATAATTAAATGTGATTTGATTATCAAAGATGTAGATAATGTGAATGTGATTTGAGTACATGAGAATAAGTTATCCAATATAATTAAATATGATTTAATTGTTATGGATAAGAATAATGTGGATAGAAATATCCAATTATTCATAATATATTATAAATGTGATTTATAATGTATTAGAGAGAGTTAATTATAATTTATATGTGTTGATTAATTATTATGTGTATTGGATACACATTGTGTAATTAATTGACAATGTAAATTATATGTTGTTTTGGGTTGTGAATTTGATTCACAATTTTTCTATGGCAAGATTGCAATATTCTCAAATATAATTGTGAATTATTTTTTGAAGAATAAAAAGCCAACAAAAGTTGTTGGAAATAAATAGAGGAGATTTTCAAGGAGATATGCAATCTCATGGATTTCCATGAGATTGCTCTCTCCATGGAAAGAGGGGGGCGACACATCATTCCTATAAGGAATGTGTGGCCGTCCACTTTGGAAGGTACATGGAGATGAAATCTCCATGTATCTTCTCTCCTTATTTATTGGTTTGATTTGGATTAATTTGTATTTGATTTTGTCAAATATATTTTGATCTAAATTTGTTGGTTTTACCAACAACAATCTTAGCCATTGGATTGACATAAATCAATCTCATCCATTGATTTTATATGTCACATGGATTGAGATCCATGGATCCCAAAACCCTATAAATAGAGAGGCACACCATGCTCTCTATTTTACACAACACACAATGCTTGAGAAGCATTTCTCTCTCTCTCTCTCTTTCTCTCAAGAGACGTCAGCCCTCTCTCTCCCTCTCATGGCCGTCCACCATGGATGCCATGAAGAGGTTCTCCATCGCTGCGGCATCGTCGTTATGCTGCCCGTTCGTCTGCTCGTGGATCTCCATCTCCTTCGGTACGCCTCGCTCGTGAAGAAGACGTCGGATCTCATGTGTCGAGATCAAGAGATCCGCCGCTTGGATCATCAACATGGATTGAGAGAAGCACGCGGTTCATCCCCGCGCTCGCAAGCGTCTCCTCCGTCGGATCGGACTTGAGATAGGAGATCTCTTCGTTTAGAGACTTGATCGCAACCACGCTTCAAGAGGTAATCCTAATTACTTGTTTGTGGTTTAGATGAAACGATCCGAGAAGTGTTCTGGGATCATGTGGTTTCGTCGTATAAATTTTTTAAATTCCGCTGCATCGAGCAACTAGTGCGACTAGTCGCTCCTCGTCGTATTCGATGCGACGCTCATGCTTCCGTGATGCGCTTGAGGATCTAACCATATCCTTCAAAGGAGAACCTAGATAAATTATTAGGAGGTAACTTTCAAAGTAAAACTAAATACGTGATATGGTACAATCCAAAAAATGGATGTTCTAAGCTTGTTAAATGTAAAGAATTTATTTTTCATGTTAAAAAAAATTCAAAGTCAAGTTAAAACCAAGAAGTTCATGGAACCAAGGAGAAATCTAAGAAACCATCATAACCCTCCAAGCATCCGCAAGAAATGGGTACCAAAGAAATCCATTAATTGTTTTGCAGAACCCAGGGTAATTCATAGAAGATCAATTAAATGTCCATTCATGACTAGACCATATCTCGTATGACATCAAGAAGGATCATATTGGCAAGTGGATCACAGACATCGGATGTTTGCGGCACATGACAGGAGACTAGGGTATCTTCCTCGACCTCAAAGCCAAAGCTGGTGGTACTGTCACTTTTTGCAACAACCACAAAGGTATGATAGTTAGTGGAAACAGAAGCCCTTTAACTTTTATTAGTCGTATTAGTCTTGTTGACGATCTGAAGGATAATCTTTTGAGTGTGTCTCGGATCTGCGATAAGGGTTTTAAAGTGGTATTTTCTTCTTCTGATTTTGAAGTTATCAAGGAAGATACACTAGACTTGTTGCTTAAGGAGGATAGGTGCAATAGCATATACACACTTAGATTTGATAAGTGTTCATAGATAGATTACCTTCTGGCAGCACAAGAAGAGCTCTTACTTTGGCATCAAAAATTTTGTTACATTCGCATGAACTTAGTTCATAGAACTAGAAACCTTGGCTTAGTTAAATATATACCTAGCCAAAATGTGGGACGGTCGGCCCATGGGCCATGCCGAATGGGCAAGGTTCTAAGACCTCTATCTAAAGCCCGCCATAGGTTAGCCCATGGGCCCACTTTACTTTTTTCCATTGATTTTTCAAATGTTATTTAATAAGTATAAATGGTTTTTTACAACAGTTTGGAATTTATATAACTAATATAAGTAGTTTACTGTTATCTGAAATATAAACTATTAAATTTGACATAAAATTAATATCTCAAATGAAAAACTAGAAGTATATCATATTAATACATATCTTATACATCATATATATATATATATACGGGCTGGACTAGACCAACCATACCTCAATTCTCCTAGCCCAAGCCTGACCCATGAGCGAGATGGGCCGGGGGGGAGGGCGTTGTCAGGTCTAGTTGATGACCTTCCTAAACTACCATACAAAAAGGTAAGCATGTGTCCAGCAAGTGAATCCAGAAAACTTTGTAGAAAATCCCTGAAGTCCAAAAAGCATACTAGGTTGGACCTATGAAATCTGAAAGTTTAAGTGTTTGTCGCCAATGTTCTATTACAATAGATGACTATTCATGTTATACTTGAGTTTTATTCTTTTCTTCCAATGAGGTAGCTTCTCTCTGAACTTGAGAAGCTAGCAAAATGGATTCAAAATGAACAATGATCTGCCATCATTAAGTTAAGAAGTGATCATGGTAGGGATTCTGAAAATGAGAATTTCTTTGAATATTGTGCTAAGGCTGGTATCAAGCATGGGAGAACAACAACCCATAATGATGTCGTAGAATGGAAAAATTGTACTCTTCAGGAATGCGCCCGTACAATGCTATTTCCGTATTTTTAGAAGTAAATGATATGTTCTTTAAAATAAGGATAATTTTAACAAGGTTGGTATGAAAAGTGAAGAATGAATCTTATTATGTTACTATCCGCGAATCAAATCTTACAAGGTATTCAATAAGAAAACAAATTATTGTTGTGGAAGCAGTTAACGTTTCATTTGATGAGAACTTTAGCAAGACTCCTCGGCTACAATAATTATAATTTTAGGAAGATATTCAAGTAGATCCTTCCAACAAGAATAATGATTATCATGAGTTACCCAAGGATTTTAGCTCTGTCAGAGATTACCCAAAGGAGTTGGTGATTGGGACATCTTGAAAGGAATCCAAACAACATCACACTTAAATTCATTTGTGTTATCTATGTTTGTATCCTCAATGGAATTGAAGTTTATTGATGAGGCTTGCAACATCGATTCTTAGTTAATAGCAATGCAAGATGAACTTGTTCAATTTGATAGAAACCACATCATAGACCTGAAAACCACACGATTATTGAAACCGGGCGGGTTTTTAAGAACAAATTGGATAAGTAAGGGATAATAGTCAGGAACAAGGTAAGACTTATTGCTCAGAGATATACTCGGCAAGAAGGCATCAATTTCAACGAAACATGTGCACCTGTTGCAAGGATTAAGTCAATCAAAATGCTATTAGCTTTTACTTGTTTCAAAGGAATTAAGCTGCATCAAATGGATGTCAAAAGAGCCTTCTTAAACGACTTCATTAAAGAATAAGTTTATGTCAAATAACCACCTGGTTTTTAAGACCCTCGAGATCATAACACATTTTTAAGCTCGGGAAAGCCCTTTACGGACTTAGGCAAACTCCTCGAACATGGTGTGACCGACTCATGACCATTCTACTCAACTCATGATTCATAACATGTAAAGTAGATTGCACCTTATTTGTAAAGTTTGTCTTGTCCGATTCATTGGTTGTGCAAGTTATGTTAACGATATTCTATTTGGATCCACTAATGCAATTCTTTGCAAGGATTTCTACCGTCATGTAGGAACATTTCGAGTTGAGCGTGTAATAATTTCCCGATTTATCATCATTATTTGTATTTATTATCCTTCCAGCTTAAGTATTCCATAAACATTAATTAACAATTAACTTAATTTAACGATTAATTACATGTAATTAATTAACCTTAATTATATGTATATAAATAAATATATTATTGCGCATATATTTTACGAGTTTTTTATTATTAAAAATACAATAAAAATAAGATTAATATTATATATATCTCTAATTTAACATTATTCATGAATTCAAAATACAAAAAATAATAATAAAAGAAGATAAAACAAGTGTACCTTGAATAACTTTTGATCTATAAATCCAAATTTAATGAAATTGATGTCATTTTGAAGATATTTTTATTCTCTTTCATGCATTGTTATTAGTTTCCTAATTTGATTTATTTCTCATACATTAAATTCCATATAATAAAATCATTCTTTTAGTCCATTATGGAGCTTAAAATTGATCTGACTCTTATGCGTTGCTCATTTAAGTACCTGATGTGCATTAACTTATTTTAATCTAATTGGAAATGTTGAATAAACTATTGGATAATTAATCTTCTTGTTAGATAAACATTTTGAGTTTATATTTTGACATTGATCACACTAGGGTTTTAAAGGAGCGACACTTTGACTTACTTGATCAATTGGGCTTAGATACTTAATTTCTTTAATTGATTTGGTTCTTATTAATTGATATAGTTATTTAATCAATAAGAAGCTTTCTTGTATTTTTGTGTATCATATACTGTGTTGCATTAGCATTATTGTTCACTTATTATTTTTTCGTCTAAAAACCATAAAAATAACATGCATTGCATTCAGTTTACGTCTGCTTGATCCATACCGCCTATTCATCAGTTGACTATATATTTAACACCTAGCTTGGTTTAATTGGTTGTTAGTGTCCTTGTGTTGGACCTTGGACTTACTCAAGATATAAATTTAAGCCGAGTCACTCTTCGCAGAGATCTTATCACTCGGTTCTGATCGATTTGCAAATTGGTCATATTACAACGAAACTTAAATATCATTACCAATTAGCGGTTAATCAGATGGCACCATTATTACGAACATATCACATAAGTTGATTTATTTAGGTTTACATATTTATTTTTGTGTTTTTTGTGTAATTTAGGTTAAGTGTTTTTGTGTGCATTGTTTTCGTCATCTTGTTGATTGGTTCGTTTCTGTTATTTGTTTAGTTATAAATCTCTTGAGAGTGTTCCAATCATTCGATTGTTTTATGGTAGGGTTCATGTAGTCGACGAAGCCCGAAGGAGCACAAAGCAAGGAGTTTGGAGCTCTTGCTGAAAAGTTCACCGAACAACTGCATTAGTGGAGATTTTTGCTAAAATAAGTAGTTAGTTTTGTATTGTAATATTATTTGTAATAAATAGATTATCGTCTGATTTACAACAATTCTTATTTGAGATCTCGCAAGTGTAAGAAGACCTTTTATTATTCTTTTAATTGCATGGTTGTGTCGAGAGTGATTCTCGACTTGAGTGGCGTGAATAAGTTTAGGCACACGTTTTCAAATAGATAATTTTAGGTCCAATTACGTTGTGTATTATTGTAATTTAAGCCACACAATTAGTCTCTTAAGACTCACTGTCTTTATAGATTCATTAATAGATGCGCTTAAACTGCATTATACTTAGTCAAATTTAATTAAAATTCTTCACCGCTAATAGAACTTACGTTTAGGATGTGACTTTTTCTCGACTTGCATCATATAGATAGATTTTTAATATTCAATATCCACGCAGAGAATGATGGGAATTAATGTAAGTATCTCCAAAATGACTGCATGCATCATTGATTCTTGCATGCATTCCATTTTTTCGAACCTCTATCATGTTTTATAACCTAAGATCTAAAGGAAAAGGAACTGCATGTTAGGTGATATCTATTGTAGTCAGATTAATCAAGTGATAACAGATATTAAAATTGAGACTGAATTATGCAAGTTGACATAAATAAACTTAGAATAAAATCGACATTGTATTACGAGCAGGAACACCCTCCTTGGACACAGGTACTTGCTCCCAGGGGTGAGGATGGATCCCTAAGGTTATAGCCTAAATCCCGAGACTTCCACCCTAAGTCTCCAGGCCCGACTCATGGATTTTGGGAGACACAAGTGATTGCCTTCGACCTTAGAAATACGTTTTGGTTGTCTACGCTTGTAAGTTTCTTTTGGGGTGTGATATTGAACCTGGCAGCATGGGAAGATCACTCCATTGATTGAGAACTTACAGAACTTCAACTAGGTGTAATAGATGATGAAACTCCATTTCATCGCCTTTATTCTTTCATTTTGACCTTTAGATCCTAGCTAAATGCATTTGTATATCATTAACTTACATTAAATAACATCCATCATTTACATTGTAAATATCATATAAAATGTTGTATTTAAAGCCAAACTAAAAGAATAAAGAAAATAAAAGAAAAAGAATGAAATACAATAGGTATTGAATGATCCTAAACACGAGACTTAGGCATCATGATGGCTGGATCGTCAAGAAATAAAGCATGGGGAGATAAGGGCCAAAATAAATTGAAACCCTAATTTTCAATTACCTAATACATAGATTTTGGACCAATTTTATTCTATATTATTTATACCTCAAATCAATAAACTTTGTACATAAAACTTATAGATAAAAATATAAAGAAATATACAAAATGTAGTCCACTTAAAAATAATGCACATTGTGGCCTAAACACTAGAAATAAAGAGCCAAAATCAAAACTTCCCAGACCGATATCTTCTCCGTTAATGAATCTTAGATACATCATATTAAAATCCATTTATTATTCTCCAAACTTAAACAGTTCAATAAAAACCACAATTAATTCATTGTTATTAACTTTTATTAACTATGTGTATAATTAACACTAAAATACTAATCCTAATTTTTATATTTAATTACTAACATTTTACCTTATTTTCTTATCTATTAAAAGCCCCTAAAAATTAGATTAAATATTGTATATGTTTATATTAGCTTTAAAAAAATTAAAAATAAAAAATCAAAGCAATTAAAATCAAGGGGTATTATCCATTAAAAATACTTACCGAAAATTCTCCCTTGTACAAATAACCTTTGATGACATTTTCGTCAACATGAAACTTGTAGATCTCAAGAGATCTATAACTTTCTTGTTTTGAATTTTGTTAATTCGACTTCCTACTATTTCTTTTTGAATTTCTCCTTATTTTCCACTTTTTGAATGATCTGATTGGGCCATGTAGCGCCCTTTGGGCCACCCACATGGCCCCTTCCCCTGACCGACACCCGACCTCCTCCCTAGCCGCTTATCCCCCCTTCCCTCGCCTTCATCTCGACCGTCCATTCTCACCCTTCTCTCAGCCCTTGGATCGTATACCAGAAACCATATCTTCCGCGCCCTTCCGACCATCTAGACCGCATGATCATCCTCCCATCCAAAGGCTGAGCCTCCTCCACGTCACCCCATCTCTCCTCACCGCTAAATCTACTCCCTCTTCCATCACGATCGTTCCCTTGCGCCTCGCCACCTGCCATCGGATCAGATCCTTTTGATCTAATCCAACACGCTCGTCCGCATCTTCATCTCAACCGTTGGTTTGATTAATCCAACGGTAGGGATCTCGTCGTCTTCCTCCAGCTCTCCAACTTCTCAGCCGTTACACCTCGCACCACTCCGCCCCTTCCTTTTCAGGTCGTCGCCTTAATTTCCCTCTCCACTCCCTATCTCCGCATCTCATGCACCCATGAACATCCTCATCCATCGCTCAGATGCCTCTCACGGATCGTTGCAAAACCCTTCGCCACCTCTCCTGTAACTTCCCCTGATTTCCTATAAATATGCCTCCTTCGCCCTTCGTCACCCTCGTCCACCATTCCATGAGGGTCTGCCTAGACCTACTTCCCCTCGTCATGACAGGGGGAGGTGGAATTAAGGGGCGATAATGGACAGTGCCCTCAGGTGTTGACCCATGGTCTTCCGACCATGTCACGGTGCCTCCGGCCCGCTGAGCTCCGTGATGTGGCTGCACACATTTGAGCGAAGACCGGGGCTTCATCTGACATCCAGCCCAAGCCAATCCTTCAGTCTGCCTCGAGCCTAGCCCGCACGTGTGCCAGTCGAGTGCAGGTTGGGCAAATTACAGTTCAGTCCTAGATTCTTCACGTAATTACATTCATGTCCCCAAGTGTGTGCCTCACGGGCACGTCTGGGCATTTTGCAGAGCAGCCCTCCAGCTTTTGCAAATTGCAAATAGGTCCCTCAAGGACCTAGTTATAATTATTTATCAATTTATTTTTATGTATTTTATTACAAGTATACCCTTGCACTATTTTATTCATAACTTGAGCATCTCCATTACGATCGAGTTGATTTCAATGTCTTTTTGTTGCTCTTTTCATGCTCTATCTAATGACATTATTTATTTCATCTTTTGATATCTATTTAAATATGCTACTTTTTGAAATGTATAGTGGCTATTGATTTTAATTCCTTGATGCCATTGTTTCATTTTAATGCATTATACATCTCTGAAATTAACGTATCTTTTACCACTCAATAACTTGATTGTTTTAAGGGCATAATTGTACATACTTATTTGTTTGCATAACATACACATTGCATCTCATTTTTAAATGCATAAAAGGAAAATAAAAATGCATGCATCATATTATTCAGTTTTTTCATCATTTTGTGTGCATAATTTATCTGCATCTCATTCTGTATTGTGCATTTAAGTCTGCATATGAAGACTTAGATTTAGAATTTAATATCTCATTATTTAATTAGTAATTTTCGATGAATATACTAGGAGGCTCTTGTCCATGTGTTCGACCTTGGTACACTTACCAAATAAAATAATTGCCACATATTCGAAGTTATGGTCTTTACTGAATCAAAATCTGTCTCCTGTACTATGATATTACGACCTTATTAAAGAGGCATTTTCCCGGTTCATCGTCCATATGAACTCGAAAATCATCAAACTCACTTTTATTGTTCCTAAAATTAAATTATCTATTTAGTGAAGTAGTTTCATTCAGTTTAGAGTTAAGATGCAAAAGTTAGGTTTTGAACACATGTTGTGTAATTTACTTGAATAAAATAATAGATTTATTTATTCTTTATATTCTTCGTTATATTATTTTTTATTTTGTAAAGATTATTTATAATTCCTATACATAATTAAAATAGAATAAAACAATCAAAAATACACTAAAATACATAAGTATACTAAATTACATATATGAAATATACATAGATATATATACATATATAATAAATATACATATTTATTTATGTGTATATATTACTTCAGAAAAAATACAATAAAAATATATTTGTATGTACTTAATTAAGTTATAAATATATAAATTAAGTAAATAAAACAATAAAATTTCAAATAGAAAATAAAAATAAAATACATAGTATATAGGTAAATATACTTATATTTGTACCTATAAAAAGTAACATACAATAAATAAACTCAAAATAGAAAATAAAAAATCACATCAAAATACTACATAAAATAATAAGTATTTTTTATTTTTAACCTGAAATTAAATAAATCATTTATTATTTTATTTCTATTTATTTTTTAATTTAGTTTCTGGTTTGTTCTATGGTGGGTAACATGGACCAATAGGGACCAGTCTTCAGTTGACCTTTGGTCAACTAACCCACCTGCAATCTAGGTCTGTTAGACCTCGACAGCCACCCTTCTAACTCGATTCTCCCCCATCACCCCTTGCATTCTCTCGGCTTGATTCCTTCGGCATTCTTATTCCCCGGTCATCATTCTATCACACAAGAATCTCTCCTCGATCAAAGGATTGATGAAGCAATCAGAAGCCTCTGTCAAATCTCCCTCTGTACAAATACACCTCCACCGCTCCCATTTCAATTTAATCCCTCTTATACCTCAAAATCCTCATATCTCTTGGTGTTGAAGCTCCCTGGTTATAGCAGGAAGTGAGCCAAGTCTATTGGCATGGCGGAAGAGGTATGTTGCAGGCGATTCGAGCTCGTCGGTCACTTTCAGACAGAGCTCCGACGGGCTCTTTCATTCCCGAGGTTGAGCCCTAGGTTCCGCTATATTTTCGTTCCTAGAACTTAGGTTAGCTTAGATTAGCATTTTGTGTGTGCCATTTTTATCTTTTATTCATTAATTCTCTAGCCGATTAGTGTCTCCACCATGCTCCGACCATTCTCAACCACCCATTCCACCCTCATCTCCTTCCCCATCGATTCTTCTATGCCCCACGAACCTTCATTCATCCTGATCCTCTATGGATCAGGAGACCAGGCCTCCAACTCCACCGCTCGTAGAAGTCCCCTGCTCGACTTCATTTTACCTCCATCCCCCTCAATAAGACCTATGGACCTCGCATTTTGTGTGCTTTGACTAACCTTGCAGGTCTATAGGGCCAAAAACCCCACCTGGATCGATTTTGATTCAACCGAAGGTTCATGGAGCTATGCAACTTCTTCGACCTCCGCAGACTCCTCCGTGGTTCTCAGACCCATATGAAGCACTCAAAACATTTTGGGCCTTCTTGAATTGTCGGAGACCGTCGGAGATGATCTAGAGGTCGGATCGAATTTCGCCTCTACAAACGTTCTTCCATGTTCTTCCTATAGGGCTTTCCACCGTCGGATCTTCGTGGAGCTCCAGATCAAGCAGTCACCATTGGATAATGCTGCCCTCGACTGTAGATCCTGTCGCTAGGATCTAGTCTCGGTCACCCATAGTCTAAGCATCATCCAACATCCACGAGCCACCACATGTCTAAGTGAAGAAGATCAAGCCGTCCGCACGTGCGCAGGAGGGATAATTTTGTAACTGACCCCCTAGTTTTTGTATTTACTATTTAGTCCATAAAATTTTAAGAGTAGTTCAAAAAAAATTAATATTTGCAGTAGGACTCCCAAGCCTTCATTTATTGTTGCCAGGTCCCTCACCACGTCACCTCACATGCTTATACACGTGTGGGAGCGGGCTTTTTGCTAGGAACCCCTACGATTTATTATTATTATCTAGTACCTAAAGTTTGTATTCTAGTTCAAAATTTTTGGGATAAATTGCATGGATGCCCTGATGCTTTTTGAAAATTACGTTCATACCCATGCTAGCATTGTATAATCTAAATTTCAGGGAAAATTACATAGAGGCTCCTATAGTTCCATTTTATGTTCTGGATTATTTATTTACAATTACAATTTGGTCCCTCACAGTATTATAATTATATTCCTTATATGTATTTTATTAAAAAAAATCATTTTGCATCAAAAACTTATAGGAAATTTATTTTAAGTGTCCAACATGATATAAAATCACATATATTTTTTACAAGGATGTTTAAATATTTTCTATATTTAAAAATCCAGAAACATTACATTTATTCCCTGTTTGCATTAAAAAACATAAAAAAATAAAAAATGTTTTGAAAAAAATCTAAAAAAATAGGAGTTATTTATTACTGGATCTTGACCCTACAAAGAAAAAAATCACTAAAAATACAAAAGAAAAGCCAAAAAATTACAAACCCTCTCTAACCCTAAAAAAACATAGAAATTCCTGAAAATTTCAAAAATTCCATTTATGTTCCTATAGCCTATTTATATTATATTATATACTAAAATTAGTTTTGGAAATATTTGAGGCCTTTATCTATTTTTAAATTCCAAAACAATCCACATATATATTATTGTTCACTGTTTTCCTATTTTAATTTAATTAAAAATACAAAAAATAGCAAAAATTCTGAGAAAATACTAAAAATGGAGAAAATCATAAAACATACAAAGACTTTTTATTTTTGCTATTTTGAGTACTTACATTATATTTATATCTGTATTGGTTTACGTTATTTATATATATATCAATATTTACGTGTATTATTACTACTACTCTTAATATTAAAAATACCTTGTATATTTTAAAAAACCATTAAAAATAAAAAGGACTATAAATATGGTATTTTCTAATTTTTATACATTTTCTATATATTTATATATTATATATATCTATTATATTATATATAGTATCTCTATATAGTTAGACATATCTCTTATTTATTTATTTAAATGAAGATTAAAAATCAAAAAATAGTAAATAAAATAAAAACTACAAAAAATAAAAAAAATATAAATTAAAATTACAAAATAATAATAATAACACACAAAAAATTTATTGTATTTTTTAGTCCATTTTTATGATCTATTCTCATTACTCCTTTCTTGTTCGACCCCTACGCTTGCATATTATACATATCATTACGTATGGTATAATAATTTTTAGCTCACTACTATTCATTAATTGAGCATTATAAGATACGATCTGAGTACGGTCTACACAGCGATTGCCAGACCCGACTTGTCGGGCACCATAGGCCCTCCAAGACCATGCGTTAGGATTTTCTGTCAAAATATCTTCCAACAAATGGCATTGTTGCCAGGGAGCAACACATAGGATAGATTTTTGTGTGCATTTTCCTTCATACTTTTTCTCATTTTATTTTCTTTTATTTGATATAATAGTTTATCGATGCTAATCATTTCTCTATTATATTTCTTGCGAGGAAACTCGCGACGAAGGCGACCGCCTAGGTGGTTGAAGCACTCGAGATACGAGGAGAGTAGAGTTTTTGCTTTTGATCGCATGGAGAGGGCAAGAAAGTGATAGAGAGGATTTTAGCTTAGCACATTTTTCTTTTCTTTCTGTGAGAGAAAGACTATCATTTTTATTTACATTTATTATTGTAATAATACATGTGAACACTGAATATTCGAGCTTATTTTACCAAGTGATTGTTCACTTGGGGGCAAGTTTTCTCGCATTTTCTTCACTGTTATTTTCTTTGTTTTCCTTGATTTGTGCTTTTTGCCTTATTTTTATTTCTTTTCTGTGATTGAGCCCTTGGATTTTTAGGATTGCTTGATCGAGTAAGAAAAGGTCCACACATCTAATATATTGCAAGTGCATATAGTTTGCGATTGGATCTAGTCAAAACCCAATATGTTTTTCACCATAATAATAATTCCTGCTTAGGGTGACTTCACTGCTTACATTGCATATATATTATGTTTAAAATTTTCTGCCTTGCATCCCATATGGAGGGAGCTGGGAAGCACTGTGAGACTT
Source organism: Ottelia alismoides (assembly GCA_037367405.1). Lineage (NCBI taxonomy): Eukaryota > Viridiplantae > Streptophyta > Magnoliopsida > Alismatales > Hydrocharitaceae > Ottelia > Ottelia alismoides. Next base: position 85,860 of record JAZKJV010003416.1, read on the forward strand.
CTAACTGAGCATTTATCATCTAGGAATTAGGGTAAGATTTCGATCCTAGTGTGCCTTGCATCGCCTTTTCGCTTTCTCCCTCTGATTTTGAGCACTTAGTCTTAAAGAAAATCAAAAAAAAAACGTTAGGCATTTCTTATTGAATAATACTCAAAAATTTGAAAACCAAAAGATAAAACAAGGGGTTGTTAAATAAAATTTAACCTAATTAAAAATCGTGACGGGCATCATTGTTTGGGGTTCACAAAGCCCTCGTTATATTCATGTATGCTCCAGACAGAGCGAGGCACGACCCTTAAGGATCAGAGCCAAAAATCTGATATGTGGTTGCCTCAATTATCACATGGGATTTGCGAAGTATTAGCACTTCTATCGTAAGTAGGCGAGTAGGGTCTTGTCCATGGTGGTGCTCTCGTCTTGTGTAGAGCATCCGACTTGATCTGAAGTATTGAACATAGGCCATGCCCTCACGGGGTTGTATTGTCTTGTCGTCTAGCATCCGAGTACCTCACTTATGAGGGAAGTAGTGGTTTCGCCTATTGATGAATCCCGTATTCATCATGCTAAAAATGATCAATTGAGATCTATTCCCCTAAATTCACATGCATTTAATCATTAATAGAGCATCATTAGCATTCATACATGTGTAAATAATATTTGCATTTCATCATGCATAATTGCATTAAAAATCCCAAGTGTAAATTAGCCCAAAAAGTCGCTAACTTCTCTTATTTTTAATTAATTCTTCCTAACTCCGATTGACCCCATATCACCTCCATTGTGTAGATATTACTAATAAGAACAAATAAAAAATACAAGAAAGTACTAACTCAAATAAGTGTTAAATAATCCCAAAGTCTGATTTCACATTTGACGGACTAAAACGATCATATCTCCCTCATACAGTGTCCGATTTTGGTCTACTCATTTTTAAAGTACTCTATTTTCAAATACCTTCAAAAAAAGACCAATTTCGTAAAATTTGGAGCTCTTATGTGAATGTTGGATTTTGGGCTTCTTTTGCGCATTTTGACTTTTTGCTATTTTTGACCTGAGTTTTTATGTACATAATTAACCTTTTTAATTTTATTTGTTCTTCATTGGTGTTATTTGATGAAAGTTTTATTGAGCAATATAAAAATCCAAATCCAGATTGAAACTGAAATCAAAGAAACCGACAGAGTCCAAGTGTCCGTTGTGAGTTCGTACAAAAATTGTGTGTTTCTTACTTCTATTTTATTTTATTATTTTCTTATTTATTAAAAATCCAAAAAAAAATCATATTAGTGTGTAAATAATTTTCTTGTATTTTATCATATTTTTTTCTAGATTTTTATCCTCTCTAAAACCACCAAAAAAATTACAAAACTCCAAAAAGCTGGTTTTCTATACACATGGAAAACCACCAAAAATACCACTTCGCACAAGTGACCTCTTTTGCTCCCAGGTCCTCCATGAAAGTTGTAGATCTCGTTGAGATGAACAACTTTTGTGAAGGAAATTTTTGATCAGAGGTCTCCTCTTATTTCTTTTTAATCTTTGTATCTCTTTAATGTTAAAATTTTTTTGGGGTGACACGTGGCAGCCTCTGGGCATGCCATGTGTCACACCACCTCAACCTTCTCTCACCACTCTTTCCTGGGTCACGTGCCTAGCACGTGACCCTTTTCTTCTTCCCAGCCGTTACATGCATGCACCCATAGCCTTGCTAGCTGCTCCGCCTCCCTCTCCGCCTTGCATGCGTAATTGCCGTCGCCCCACTACCTCGCGGCCGTTGCATCAACCCATGGTAACGGCTCTGCCTCTGCCCCTATAAAATCCAGCCCTCTCCATCCTTGGACTCCATCCACCATTCCCCTGATGGTTGGTGACAACAGCCTCACCGGCGTGATCTAGTAGCCGAGCTTCGCCCTCAGCTATTGCCTCACGTGACGAGCGACTGATCTTCGTCGTGCCTCGCCCATAACTGAGGAAATTACCTGGAGACCGCCCATGCGACCTCCCTTTAGGTAAAGATCGATCAGCACCGTGCGGACGCAACACCATCCTCCACCTCCGCGCCTCCTACATGCCACCGTCGCGCACGGCTCCAGCCTCAGCTCCACCGCCTTCTGGAAGCCGCAGCAGCCCGCCACCTCCCTCGGGCGTGTGTCGCCTGGGAGCCGCCCCGACAAAGGCCCCACTCGTTGGCCTCCGCTCGCCTCCATGCGCTCGGCCGGGTCGCTTCCCCGCCTGGCCGGGGCCACTTTCCAGCCGCCGTTAGATCAGGGCATTAGCCCTTGATTCAACAGCTCACGAGCCGCCACACATTCACCAGCCGAGCCTCACCCCCGAGCCTCCGCCTCGGTTTGCCCGAATCGCCGAACTACAGCCTCGTAGTCCGAGCCTTTGGTTCGGGGCTCCGAACCTCATGCTCGGACCTGAACCACAGGCTCAGGACCCCCGAGCCTCCGCCCGCTGTCCGAGCCTCCAGGCACACGTGCGACGCACGTGCGCTAGTGGGCAAATTACACCGTCGCCCCTGCCAATTTCTGAAATTACAAATATACTTCCGCCATGGGTAAATTATAGTGGAGCCCCTCTGACTTTGAGAAATTACGGATAATCCTCTCCACAGACCTGTTTGAAGGAAAAACTTTATTTAAATTACATTTTAGTCCTTGAAATTTCATTTCATCATATCTTTCTCATACGAACTCCATTTTTGGCATATAATATGTCATTTTGAAGCTCTTTTCATGCTCTTCCATATTACATCTCTTGTGAACAAATCTAAGGTTGTTTATTAAGGATTATTATTTGAGGAGCACTTTGATCTCTGTATAGGCTGAAAATTGACTTATCAGCGCTTTTTTATTAAGAAAGTTTGTGATTTTTCTGTAGGGACTCAATTGAAATTATTTCACGTGATTAATATTCTTTCAGAGACTGGAATTCATTTTGTTGAATAATTTGATCTGTGCAGTTGCTCGTCCAAAGTTGACGAATGAATCATAAGGAATATGACAGGAGTGAATTGATTGATTAGCCTGCAACCCATATTTCATTGCTAAATATTTATCAAAATTATCCTTTCGATCTGTAATCTCATATAGAGGACATTGATTATTTGTTTTGGATTAAAAATCATAAAATCTCAGATCCTACGCTGAACTGTTTTCTCTGTTTATTTTCTTGCATCTCATTTCATTTTATTCTTCGATACTGAAATTAATTAGCAATTAATTAATCATTTATTTAATTTAAAACCACGCAACTAAGAATCATCGTTACCTATGTTTGACCCGTGTAGACTTTCCAAGTAAAAATATTCCACAACATTCAAAGTTTGTGGTATTTTGATCGACCGATTTTCGCCTCCTATACTACAATTTTTGATCTTTAAAGAGGTGGATTTCACGTTCATCATCTTCCTCTCTCTATTTCTTTGGCTAAGTAACCCCATGACCGATATTGAGGACTTCAAAAAGTGCATATCACAAGATACAAAGGAGGTGGAACAAGCACGAGGATACTTTCCTAGCAATACACGCTCTCCCCTATGGATATCCACTTAAGGACGTGTTATAATTTTTTCTAAATCACAACTCTAAAATTTAAAAGATAAAAATAGCCGAACCTTCACGGCTTCACAAGAATTGAGTTGATGAATCCATTTTGTTTGGTGTTTGTTTGATTTAGACTAGGTTCAAAGATCAAGTCTCATGCATTTGCACCATTTTGTCTTTTTTCTTTTCATATTTCTCTTTGACCCCCGCTCATTCCGAGCCTTCTACTGCTTTACATTCCTTTTATTTCTTTTGATTACTATATCTTTCATATATAATCACTTTCTTTTTCCTTCAAGATGTCAACTCCGGGACGGTTTGCTTGGGACTCCACCGACATCCACATCGAATCCTCGAGTTCGACATCTCCAATAATTCAGAGTGATTCCCAGGTTCATGGTTCGGACTCTGCGAACCACCCTCAGGACTCCACACTTCTTCTACCTCCCTCGGACCAGAAAACTCTCTTCCCGAGTTCTGCTCTTTTTGGATGGAGATTGATTTTACTCCTTACACTTCTCCACCTTTAATAAAATTCAGAATTGACCCAAATTCTGAATTATTCTCTTCATCCGGTGCCTACATGCAGACTAATCGGGTATCTTTTCCATTGAAGATCTAGACCCTGATCTGGAGCCTACATCTTCATAATCAAAATCAGATATGGCTCCACAAGCAGATGAATGGTACCGCAGCTCCCTAGCATAGAGTAAAATGCCGAGTAGGGCACAAATCAGAACAAGTATAACAATCAGATCTTGGCCTCCATCCAGGCTATCCAATAACAGTTGACCGACCAAACACTTGCCCGCGTCGCTTTTTAGGATATGTTTAACGAACTAAGGAGGGCACTAGAAGTGAGAGGAGAAAATCAAGGACGAGGTTTTGATGATCATCATGATGTTGATGAAGACAATCATTCTATAGATGGACCTCACAGTGGAAAGGGAGAGGGAAGGAGAGGTTGACCCAAGCTCACATTGTAGCAGACATACAACCTTGAGTCTGATCACAATACCGAGTGGATCCTGATTCTGCTGATCCATGGACACTTCGAGCTGAATCCGCAGCTCCTTTCTCTCTTCCAGAGCTTCCACAGGAATTCTAATGAGGAGCCGTATATCCATCTACAATAACTTGGATTCATCTGTAGAACCACACACTACCACAACATCACATTGGGTGTAGTCAAGTTGATCGCCTTTCCTTTTAGCCTTTAGGGCAAAGCACTAAAGCACTGCATTGGATTAATCATCTGAGAAAGATGGTAATGACTTGGGAGGATCTGAAGTATGCACTCATGCACAAGTATTATCCTCTTGGACATCTAAATATCATGCGGTTTAAGATAGCCAGCATCTCCCAAGGACCCCAAGAATCCTTTTATGAGACATAGGAGAGATTTAGTGATCTGATTGACAAGTGCCCCCACCATGACATACCAAAGATCAGCTTGGTCCAATATTTCTTCAAGGGGCTTACGGAAAATAGTCAACGTCTTGTTGATGCTACCTGCAAAGGTTCTCACTTCAATAAGGATGATGATGCAATATGGTAGATCTTTGAGGAGATGGCCGAAGGAGAGGTCGTGCTTTCCTTATCTCGTTCCTTCTATATCCAATAGTCCCAACAGATCCTCCGCAAGAATGTTAACATGGCAGATACACATGAAGTATACATGTGCATCAACTCCGACATGAGCATCATTGGGAGTCACTTGTCTAAAGTAGACATCATTGAGAAGCTAGAAAAGCTCGTCGGGATCGAGCAGAGAATGAAGGGCCTAGACAAGCTCGAGATCATTACCAAGCAGAAAGAGCTGCTGGTGAAGTTCCATCAATGTAGTGACAACCACCCCCGCGCCTCCAGATGAGAAGAAGGAGCATACAACGCTACAACCACCTCAGTTGAGTCTCAGCCAACCTCCGGTCTAGCATGTATATTACGTGCAGGCACCCGAACTGCAGTAGCCATAGTCGCAAACACAGATGGTTGTATACCAATCATCTGAGTTCCAACCACATTACTTCAATCCATGTTCCCCACCTCCTCCACGCATTCAAGAGGTGAATAGCATCTAGAGTAATGATTAACAGATGACCCATCCTCAGGGACAACCACAAGGTAAGCTCAATGCCAATCGACCATTTCACCAACAACACGGAGGGCAAAACTAGCAGTCCAACCTAGCCCATCACCATCAGCCTCCGCAACAAGGTTACACATGGAGGTAGGAATATCAACAACTATCCGGATATCACCATCAACAATATCCGTACCCAACTGGTCAACACCATCACCAGTACTCCTCTTCGTACCATCAGTCATATCCTTCTCTTCCTCATCCCCCTCAGTATGCACAAGGTTACCAGCAGCAACAACCTCCCTCTTATCACCAGAGCCAATGGTCTCACCGGGCCGAATCTTCTGAGGTAGCCCCGGTCAATCCTGCACTTGATTGTCTGGACTAGTTAATCAAGATCATGACTGAGATGAGCTAGAAGATCGACGATCCGACGTCCACAAAGACTGCTATTCCAGCCCAGATTGAAGCAAATCCAAATAATTCCCATTGCAAGGAGCATGTAGTTTGCAATGTTCAACCCAATTCATGTATAAATGATGTTGTTTTATCTAATGTTGTAACTCTCAGCAGTCGTGGGACGCTCAAGTTGTCTGCAAACTGTGAAGGGAAAATGCAAAGCGTTTGAAGGTGTGTCATCAACCATTCCAATCGATGGGGCCAGTGATTTTTTTGATGATCAACACCTACACCAAAAATACAAAAATAAAGAAAAATAAAAATACAAAAAACAACAACAGCCAAGGCGAAGTTGTGCTCATGGTGGAGAAGCCAGCCCCAACAGTCGAACCAGCACCAGCCGAAGGACTCAAGACTACAGGATTTTTTGGTCCACCAGTTGTAGATGATTTTGAACATTTTTGCCATCTACCTATATATCAAGACATGAACAAAAATTTATAGCATTCAATTTCTTCTAATTTAAACATTCCTTTTCCACAAGTAATCAATGCAAAAATAATAAAAAATTGAAATGTTTTGAGTTGGAAGATACTGACTCGTGGACCAACTATCGTACATGTGCTACACTCTACCTCTAACTCAGAAGATAGTAACTTGGTGATAGATTTTATATCAGGTCTCTAGAATCTAGTCTGCTTCATTTCTAATTCAACATCGCCAAATTGGATCTTTCCTGAGGTATAGTCAAAATAGGTCTCATGCGATCCTAAGGAAGGGCCGCTCTAAGATCGTGTGGGAATCTTTCCAATTCCTAGTAACATCCATGTCAATTATTGTAAAATCCACTGGATAATTTTGTCCCTGAATATTGATTACAACGTTCCTAATCTCGCCCCTGGGTCTCTTAGTTGACGTATCAGCAAATTGAAATATGGCCCTCGACTTCATAAGAGGTCCCAGATTCAGATGTTCATAAAGTGTGATGGGCATGAGATTAATAGAGGAACAGTTGTCTAATAGAGTTCTACCAAAGTTGATCTCATTGATTTGGCTAGTCGCGAAGTGTGAACCCATTGTCTCAGTTCTTCCTTGGAAGCTCATTTCTTATTAAACAAGATGTACCTAGGGAGAGGATATGCTTCTTTGTTCGGCGTGAGTTCTTTCTGCTGACCCTAGTCAGTGTGCAACTCTCCTTATGGTATTTTCTAAAAGACTGGTCTCTTTCTATCATCTCATCTAGGGATAAAGTGACCCTGATATATTCTCTACAGATGTGGGCCATCTCTTCATCAATTTTTTTTGTTTTTTCAAGTTTTTCTCCTTTCCAGCCATTAGATCACGAGGGAAAGGGATAGAGTGATCATGATCAATAATTGAAACATCACTTTTATTGAAAATGGAAGTATGTACAAGACTCGAACTGATACTGACACTAGGACTCGTGATGGGAAAAGAAAATGGCACTTCTAGTTGTGGGGGATGTCGTTAATAATGTGAGTCCTCTTCTTCTGTTTCAGACTCGCATGACTTTGAGGTGTTGTGGTGCTCTGGTGTGGGAGTTGGTGGTCTCTCCTCCTCCGCTCCTTCTTCCCCAAATGTATGCTTAGGTGTGGACACAGGGTCTATGTCACTGCGTTCTTTGCACGATCAGGCATGGTTATGATCTTTCCGCTCCTGAGAGAAATATGATTCGTGTCATCATGCAAAAAGATCTCATATTCATGTAAAGAATATTATGAGATTAATACATGATCTTTGTGTCCAAGATTATTAGGATTAGCTTGGACTTAAGCTGGAGTTGTGGCTTGTGGTGTAGTGCACTTATCTATCCATCTGGAGAATCGATTGATATCAACTCTCATGTCTTGAAGTTCATCCAGCACAGACTGGAGTTCAGGAGAGATTGAAGAGGAAGACCCTAGCCTTGCATGGCATGGGGTTGTTGGTTCTGTTGATTGAGATGGAACCGGCCCAGCTAGCCCTAGCAGTGGTACTGTTGTTGCTGATGCGGGTTTTAGTAACACGGACGAAACTACCGGTATGGTCATTGTTGCTGCTATTGAGGGTGATAGCAGGGACTAGACTGTGGTGGACAAGGGTTTGGAGTTGAGTTGGATTCATGTCAGTTGATGGGGTCAAGGTTGTACCAACCTCCGTTGATCTCCATCACTTGCGGAGGTTCCTCGTAAACTGTCTAAGCGGAGGTTTCTTCGGTTTATTGGGCAAAAACTTGATCTCCACCCCAGTTGCTCTATTTCCCTACCCCTTGTCATTGAATATAGTGAATCTGATGTATGGGAGGGGGATGTAGTCAGGGCAGGTGTCTGTATCTTAGATACCCTATCAATTAATTCCTCTATCTGATTGGGCGGCTTAGATAATTTATCCATATTGGTAGATTTATGGAGTTCGTCCACCTTTTGTAAATCTGTTCGACCATAGTTAGCTTATTAGCTATGATCCCCATGTCGATACTTTGGCCGATGGATGGATTATTCACATTCTTCTTTCCTCCTCCTTTTGATGAGAGAGAAAGGGAGTCGGGCATGTAGTCCCGGCATGTGGTCTGCGCACGACTCGTGTCTGTTGGCTTCTCAAACACATTGTAGACAATGTCCTCATGACATCCCATATAGCTTCGTCCACAATAAGCACTAGTTAACTCTTGCATTTCTGGGTTCAAACCACCGACAAGAATCCGAACCAGCATCATCTTGCTTATGTCATGCCCTAGGCATTTTTTAATTAAGTCCTTAAACCTCTCCTAGGTACAATGAAACAGTTCATTAAGATACTAGGTGAAGCTTGTGAGATTGATCCTCATTTGATTAATTCTATGTTTTGGGTTGAATTTCTTTAAGAACAGAGTGTTGAATGTGGCACATGTTGATACCACCTCCCCTAAGTTCTTCAACCAGTATGTCACCTTATTAGTCAAGGCAAAGGGAGCGACTTTCGACCTAATATAGTCCTGACTAACTCCAGGGTGAGAGAGGTTGCCACAAATTCAAAGTCTCGGAGAATAGATTAGGGCTCTTCATGGTTGTTTCCTCCGAACCTGGGAAGCAACGCGAGGAAATGTGGTTTGTGTTCAACGCATCCTCAGGATAAACTAGTCTCAGCTAGTTGCAATCCTCATCAAGTTCCGAGAGGTATGTGTCTTCCATAGCGGCTTCTTCCTGGTCTAACTCCTTGTAGTTCGGCCAACCTAGCTCTGAGAAGTTCATTCTATTGTTTCGCAGCGATTATCCCGACCAAGATTGCTACCATTGAGTCATTGTTCTTTTCCTCCTCACCAGGATTTTTCTTTGGAGGTATTTTGTTTCCCTCTTCACCTTCAGATATAGATAAGTCTGAATTAGATACATATGTAGAAAGTTTGAGAGCACCAAATATGAAAGTTTCCTTGACAAGAAGAGAATCAAAGAGAGGGTTAGCCCAAGATTGACTAAACCTGGGTGACTTATTGGTGTTGATCTTAGGAAGAGGGTTGTCCCATGACCAAGTGGACTCGAAAAGAGGGTCGTCTCGATCTCGAGGAGACATGAATTCTAAGGGTTTCCATGAAGCGTTTGCAAAGTTCAAACTAAAATCCCCAAATAAATCCATTCCAGATGTCAATAGAATTGATAGTAGCACGATGATAGAGTCAAGCGAGCGAGAACGTACGACTTTTGGATACACAAAAAGCATAAGAAAATCAAACCCGTAGATTCACCCACTCAACACTTGTGAAGACACGTTAGAGTTCAGTCACTTATCTTTTCAATTTTAGGTTAATGACAAAACAATCTTTGAGAATATTAAGCAGAGCTTAAGTTCTGGAGAGTGTCACAAAGACTAACCTGAATTTATACAGCTAGTTGCATCTACTTTCAACCAATATGGATGTAAGTACAGACCGTAAAATAGCTACCCATATTATTTCAAGATGGTGCCATACATCTTGTCCTTTAACTACCCAATCTGCAAAGGGAGACTACCGTTCCCTCACTGAGAAGTATGTAGTCATTTATAAAATCGGTAGCTAGAGTGAAGCTCTCACATTTTGGCTCTACCCTAAGTATGTGATTCTTTTTCTATAAACAATGAGAGGGTTTCTCTCCACCAAACACAAAGCTTAATTTTATGTCAATTTATTTACAGTCGCCTTGATTAGCAACCCCAATTTTATTTTATAGTTATCACTTAAGTATTGTGTGAGCATAGAAAAGTCACGCCTAATGAGCAGTCCCAATTCCTTTAAATCCTAAGTTATAAAACTGAGGTAGAGAGGATCGAGAAAGATGATGTAAGCGAGAACTCAATGATGCATGCTAAGAAGAAGACTTGTAGTGATTCCTCGTGTTTTCATGAGGGATGCAATATAAGGAATTAAAATTTACACTAAATGATATCTACAGAAGAAAAGTGTCCTAAGCAGATAGTTCTAGTAACGAGTAGAATTGATTTAAAATTTGGCTAAAACGAACGATCTATAGTGTCTATAGCTAGTGAAAATGTGTGGCCTAAAACTTACGAGCACAATAAATAAATAAATAAATAACTTAATCTACCGTATGTGCACCTAATTTCTACGCCACTCAAGTCGGGTCCCAATCGCACAAAAGGGGTTGAAACAAACTCGACACACCATAGAGAGTCCAATCCAAATTATTACAAAATTTAGGGTTCAGAGAGACCCTATAAATGATGTAGAAAATAAACCTAATCTAAGCTCTCTCTCAAATAATAAAATTAGAGTCTTCGCCAGAAGTCCTTGAATTTTGTCCAAAAATCGCTCCGAGTTATTTGCGAAGAGAGAACTTACAGTTAGTATCTGTAGTGAGAGAGAAACGCAAATAAAATTAAAGAAAATTTAATGCAAAAATAAATGCAAAACAATAGCAACAACAACAACTATAATAAAACACACCGAAATTAAATTCACAATTATCAATTACAAAAAACCTTAAAATACATTGTTCCCTAGCAACGACATCATTTTACAAGCGCGGATTTCACTTCTTTAAAAATTGATAATAGTAGTACAAGCGATGAAAAGTGATCTATCAAAAATCATAATTCTTAATTATTGTGGAGAATTTTTACTTGGTAAGTCTACCAAGGTCAAAGACAGAGAACTGTGATTTTTAGTTGTGTGGTTCTAAATTTATTTCAGTAACTAATTAAATTGTAATGTTAATCTCTGTATCAGGAAATAAAGTGAAAATAAAGTGAAAATGAACTGTAATGAAAGAGATGCAATGCGAATAAAATAAAAATAGAGGATAAAGGTGAAGCACGAGATTTGTGATTTTATATGAATTAAATCCTCAATTAAAATAGTATGTTAATCCTCAGTTGAAATCACGGATCGAAGAAATTTAAAGTCTTGAAAATTTATAGAAGTGAAACCAAGCTGCAGGCAAAATGATAAATAAATCCAAGATTAATCATGTGATAAAGATAAAGAGATCATTGATATTTTTTATGAAGAATATATGTCCTCAATATACTATAATTTAGTCCTCAAATATTGAACAGTAATATCAAAGGAGTAAATCTGGTAAGTCCCGTCGATTAAGGCCATGCAATCAGATCAAATTTCTCCGAAATCATTTGTCAAAAATCATCACAAATTTTGTCAGGGATAATAACTAATTTTTCTTCCCTAAATAAACCCCTGTAGAGATTAAATTCTCAATTAATGACAATCATTAACTCTAAGATAATTAGTCTTAACAAGATACCCTCAATCTAGTCCATGTAGAATAAATCAAGAATCTCCTCAATAAAATATTGCATTAATAAGTCACAAATCAAGCTTGCCATATCAAATTACTTCTTCAAATAATATCCGATAAATATCTAAGGTTGATCTGCTCCCAAGTTATGTAAAATGATAGAGCACAGAATAAGCTTTAAAACGACATATTGCGCAGAAAATCGGAGCTCATATAGATAATTTATGCAATAATGAAATTCCGGAGACTAAATTGTAACAAAATTGAAAATTTTCTTCTCAATTAAGTCTCTGGAGGACTTATATACAATTACTGGAAACCCTTTAGGTTTAGATGCAATTAACCTAGGGCAGCTACATGCGTGGCATGTGGCTTGGACGGCGGGACCCTTCTGCTTTTCTGGAGGAGGTCAGGGGTTGGGGCGTAAATTTCCTGTCGAGGCACGTGCATGATGAATCTCAGATTTATCATGCTAAAATTTGTCAATTAGGTTATGCCCCCCAAAATCCATATGCATTTAATTATTAATATAACATATTTAGCATTCATAGATGTGTAGATAATATTTGCATATCATCATGCATAATTACATAAAATAAGGAACCAAAATACAAGTGTAAATTGATCTAATAAGCTGCTAACTTCCCATGTTTTTAATTAATTCATCCTAACTCCAATTGACCTTAAACCATCTCCATTGTGTAGATATTACTAATAAGAATAAAAAATACAAAAAAATTACTAACTCAAATAAGTGAAAAATAAACCCAAAACCTAATTTCACATCAGACAGTCAAAATCACATATCTTCCTCACACAATGTCCAATTTTAGTCTACTCACTTTTAAAGTACTCTATTTTCAAATACCTTCAAAACAAGATCAATTTCATAAATTTAGGGCTCATATGTGAAAGTTGGGTTTTGAGCCTCTTTTGAGCATTTTATCTTTTTTGTGATTTTTGACATAAGTTTTTATGTACATATTAAAGTAATTTTATTTCTTCTTCATTTGTGTTCTTCGATGAAAGTTTTATAAAGCAACATAAAATTTCTAATATAAATAAAGACTGAAATCAAAGAAACTGGCTAAGATCATGTAACCTTTGTGAGTCTGACAAAATTTTCTTATTTTGTACTTCTATTTTATTCCCCTATTTTCTTATGTATTAAAAATAAAAATAGATTAATGTGTAATTAATTGTCCTTTATTTTATCATATTTTTTCTAAATTTTTACCCTCTTTTAAAAATAAAAAAATGCAAAACTCGAAAAAAGCCAGTTTTCTATACACATAATGACCACCAAAAATACCACTTTTGTACAAATGACATCTTTTACTCTCAATTCTTCATGAAAATTGTAGATCTCGTCGAGGAGAAGAACTTTCGTGAAGGAAATTTTTCAATTCCAGGTTAGAGGGGGGGGTTTGGGGCGGCTTTTCTTGAACGAGTCAACGGGGGAGGAGTCCGGCAGCCTTGCCTACCATCATTCCTGTATCGAGCAGTGGAACCCCCCCTTTCCCCCCTCTCCGAAGTCCCCTTCTATTTCTTTTCTATTGTTTCTTTCCTTTTAAATTTTGAAATTTTTTGGGTGACACGTGGCAGCCCTTGGGCGTGCCATGTGGCACCCACTTCCTCTCTCTCCTCCTCTTGCCCGGTCACATGCTCATCACGTGATACCCTACCAACCCTCTCTTTCCGCTCGCACGTGCCACCATCTTCCTCAATGCGTACGCGCACAACATGTGCCCGAGCAGGCCCCTTGCGCATGCAACCCTCCTCTGATCTCTGGTAACCGCCATGGTCTTTGCGCCTCTCCCTCACTATTATGCTTCCTCCCTCCAGAGGTCACCTCCATGCCTCCGCCCGTTACGATCTTGCACGAGTAACGGCAGCAGCCACCTCTCCTATAAAACTCCACCGACGTCGCACCCAGCAACCCATCCACCACTATTGTGACCTTCTCACACAGCCTCGTCTCCTCTCCAGTGACAGCAGTAGAGGGTCTCTTCACTGGGTGACATCGATGAGAAGTCACGATGCGATCCACGGCGACCTCCTTGGTCGTATAGCAGCCATTCCAAGCTGCTAGATCTCGATCTCTCATTCATCGGAGTCTTAGAGCGAGGACCGCCAGGAGCCTTAGCTCCATCCCAGGAGAACCTCTCCTCTCTTCTCGGCCTTCAGCTCCGCTCCGACCACCGTCCTCCCCAAGTATCCACTTCATCTTCAGGTAGTCATTTCAGGTCCTTGCGTCGATCCCTTAGCCTCACATCCTTCACTTGTTATCGTACTTTTCCCTCTGTTGCTTCACTTCTATATTTCCAGAACCTCGATCCATCTCCGGCCTTGCATAGGCCGGAGCTCCGCTCCAACTCCATCGCCCTCGCAGATCTTCCACCCCTCTTTTCCTCTTCAGTTTCTGCCAATATATGCATGTCTAAGTCTCTTCCTTCATGCTCCGACATGCACCAGTCACACAATCACATGCTCCTCCTCCGCTCCCTGTTGGTCATTGCCTGTCATTGGATCGGGGTATCCAACGACTACAACGCAGCCACATCCACCTTCCCAAACCTTGGTCCTAGACCTCGAGACAAGGAGCGCCTCGACTGCCTCCTGGGCAATGCGTGTAGCCGAACCTCCTGCTTCGGCATCTGAACCGTCTGCAAAGCTCCTCTTGCCACCACGTGCAGCTCAGCTACCCGAGCCTTCCCTTCGAAGCCCCGAACTTGTCTCTGTTCCCTAACCTCATTGTGCATGTGCCACACATGTACAGCTGTGGAACAATTGCATATGGGTCCCCGCTTCTTCGACTAATTGCAAAAAGGTCCATCTCCAGCGGAGCATGTGAGGTGCATGTGCTTCCATGAAAAAAATTGCAGGCGTGTCCCTAGATATTTACCAAATCAGAAAATTACCCCCGCCTGGGGTAAATTGCAGAACGGACCTCAGCAAAATTCAACAATTACAGATAAGACCCAAAAGGGACCGTTTTGAGAAGAAACTCCATATTTTTCTTACATTTTAGTCCCTAGATTTTAATTTCATCATATCTTGCTCATTTGAACTCTGATTTCAATGCACAATATGTCATTTTGAAGCTATTTTGGTGCTCTATCCTTTTGCATAACTTATCAGATCTAAGGATGTTTCATAATGACTATTATTTGAGATTTAATCTGATGATTTGTGTAGGATGCTCTTTGACATATCTTACACATTATCTTATGGAGAAAATTAACGACATCTTTTGCAGGAATTCGATTGAGGGATCTAATTTGATTAATTCCTTGTGATCATTGTTGATTTTTCCTAAAGAATTAATCTATAGAGGCTTATTCAAGTAGAATTACATTAATTAATCCACTAGTTGTTTTGTTTATTTATTGAGGAAAAGTCACATGGAAGCTAATCTAAGGGATTACTAGAGGATATATGCCAACCTAACTGAACATATGTGCATATACATTCTGAGGATTTTAACTTAAATTTACAGGGGCTTCAAAGAGGAAGATTGAGAAATTATTTCCCTGATAATTTTTGGAGATAATGACTATTTAACTGAGGAATAACTTACAGGGAATTTAACATCTTACGAATATTTCAACAGATCCCTGATCCTATTAGATTATTTATTGATCTTTTATGCCTACATCTTGGATTTAAATTGATTACATTTCTTGAACAAACATCTCTTTCGATATGTGATAATTTCAAGGACTAAGTGATCATCTTTTTTGGTTTTTTAAATCATCATCGCAGATCCTGTGCTGAATTATTCTCTCTGTTATTTTTCGCTTTGAATCGTCATACTTTGCATTTTATTTTTCGATACAGAAATTGACCTAGCAACTATTTATTTATAAATTAATTTAAAACCTCAGAACTAGAAATCATCGTTCCCTATGTTTGACCTTGGTACATTTACTAAGAAAAATTCTCCACAACATTTAAAGATTGTGGTTTTTGATCGATCCAAATTTGCCTCCTATACTATGACAATTCCTTATAATTAAAGAGGTAAATTTACGGTTCATCAAATGATGTCGTTGTCAGGGAACGATACATTTTTATGGTTTTAAATTATTTTCTGTAATTAAATTTGCAAAATTAATTTCTGTGTCATTTTCCCTCTTTCTTTTGCATTTTGTATATATCTCTCTCTCTCTACAGATACTAACCATGTCTTCTTGCTTTGCTTACATCTCAGAGCGATTTTTGGATATACATTAAGGGTCTGCAAAGAAGCCTGATTTTTATTTTTGTGAGAGAGAGTTAGGTAGTTTATTTTCAGCATTATTCACATGGTCCCTCTCTCCGAACCATGTTAATTTGTAAAAATTCGGACTTGAATTCTTTGTGTTGTGTCGGATCTATTTCAACCCCTTGAGTGGCGTATGAATTAGGCACACATATGCTTGCTTAATTATTCTTGATTGTGCTCGTAGTTCTTAGGCCACACTTCCACAAACTATACGCACTAGTAGATCATTCAACTTTGCTAATTTTTTAATCAATTCTTTCTCGATAATAGAACTATCTGCTTAGGGCAATTTCATTTGTGCATATCATTTAGTGTAAAATTTAAAAATTTCTTGTATTGCATCCCGCATGAAAAATGTGTGGAATCACTGTAAGTCTTCTTCTTAAGCATGCATCATTGATTTACGCTAGCATTGGCATTTTGTTTCTCCCTCCTCAGTTTTACAACTCAGGAATTAAAGGAATAACGACTGCTTATGAGCTGAATGTCCGAGTGACTAAGGTAAAAAGGTATCAATGGTCGTTGTGACCTCAACCTCTCGAACCGCCTCAATCAAGAAAATTCGAAGACCACCAAATATAAAATCAAGCAAATAAATCCAAATAGCAGTCTCGCTATTTAATTTTACATGATATAGCTACCAGGGTCGAACACAAGGAGCACGGTTTGGCGAAAACCTACGAAGTAGTCGGGACTCAAAAATAAAAAGAGTAAAATATTTTTGGTGGATTTTTATATTTTTAATTTTTTTATGATTTTTAAAACAAGGGAAAATATAAAAGAAGTGAAAAAGGGCACAAACAAATATTTATCAAACACACAAAAACATGTCAGAAAACTAAAATAAAAATATATTTTGATTTTATAATTTTTCAAGTATTTTTGATATTTTTCTCAGATTTTTATAATTTTTAATGAATTTTCTAAAAATGAAATAAGGCAAAAAATGCAAATCAATGTACAGCTAGAGTCTAAAGGCTATTTAAAAATATATAGATAGCCTATAAAATCCAGAGACAATTTTATTATAAAGTAAAAATAAAAATCTAATTAAAGAAACTAAAATTGCATTTTTTTATTTTTTTTCTAAATTTTTAATGATTTTTCTAAGTTTTTTAGAGTTTTTAATTTTTATGGTCTTTATAAGTCCAAACCAAACAAAAATTTGATAAATCAAAAACACAACAAAAGAAGCCAACAGTAATTTTTTTAGGATTTTTGGAGAGTTTTCAGTATTTTTAGTTTATTTTTCAATTTAGTCAGTAACAAATTTCAAGATTTTTTAATTTTTAATTAGAAAATGAAAACAAAATGTGCCCAAAAATTCAATGAAATTTTTACACAGTGGCAGGGGCCACGTGTCCAAATTTCAGGAGATTTGGAGGAAAATTGCTATTTTATTCAACCAATCAAATACTCAACGCACACAAGGACCTAGTTGCAAAGAAAACAAGTCTCATGGGGCAAACAATAACATGCTCTAAAAATCCCGAGGGCCTACTACAATTTCTCCAATTAATTCAGCACATGTCGAAAATCAGCATTCACAGGGGTATAAGTGCAAATATAAAAAGTAAAATATCAGATCATAACATCCATGAAGTTGCAGGTCATACATGCAAATATACCACAAACTCACGTGATGATGCATGTGCAGCCGGACAGGGAGGACCAAAGTGCAAATAAGAAAAACAATATGGACCAAAGTGCAAAAAGACCACAATGTACTAATTTATTTAATAGACTAAATAGGAACACAAAGAAACTGCAGGGGGTATGGCGCAAATTACCCAGCCAGAGGCGTGCGGCTCACGTGGGTGGCCAGGTGGCAGGCGGTGAATGGCTAGCGACGATCGGTAATGACGACGACACTTGGAAGATCTAACGGTTGTCCTGCGGGCGTAGACGTGGTCGTACGGAGGCCGTTAGATACCCGATCTAAAGGCCTGACAAGCTACAGGCTACGGACTGTCCAGATGCAGTCTGGAGACGAAGAGAGATCTGACGGAGGAGAAGGCGTCTGGACGAACTCCTCCCTAGCAAAGTTCGCCGGAGGACTGGGGGCACTCCTGGCCGTTGATGGGTGATCAGGAGGAGGGACTTGACTCGCAACGCTCCTCTGTGTCGTGTGGCAGAGGCGGATGGAGCATCCGTCGGTCGGATCTCCGGGAAGGAGGTGGTGACCTGGGATGACTCCGCCAAGGTGGGTTGATGGCGAGCTGGTCGGTAATCTTGCGCTCCTTGACTTGTAAACAAAAGCTCTTGCTCGGAGGAATGCTCTGACGAGGGTTATTGGACGAAATACGAAGGGAAGCAACGGTGGGAGGCAGAGGTAAGTTCCGACGAAGGCGCGGAGGGAACCTAGCTCAATCTCGGCTCGGATAGCTAAGACCGAGATGATCAGACTATGGAAGAAGGGTGACGATGGAACGAGGAGTCGATTTAAGCGGATGAAGATGGTTGATGGAGCTCCGGCCACTGGGTCGGAGCCGGCGGAGGGCCGATGAAGGATTTGATGATAGACAGAACTAGGATCGATGAAAGGATTACTTGATGATCGAAGATCAATCCTAAGCTCTAGGAGTGTGCGGTGATGTTGGTCGTCGCCTCGACCACGCTGCGGCGGGCGGGGAGGCTCGAACGTGGCTGCGCTCCGGCCACATACCTTGAGCAACGGCTACAGCGTCTCAATCCGGCCACCAAGGAGTGCTTTCGGTCACTGTCATCGAGGGGAAGATTGTTAGGGTAGAATGAGGGCTTGTGGCACGAGCTACGGAGCTGGGAATCGAAACGGAGCATTCATAACATGTCCTAGGTGGCGAGGTTGAGCGGGCATGAGTGCGCGAACCGATGTAGATTCGATCTCTCCTCGGGATCCGCGAGTGTGACTGATCCATGGAGAAAAGGCAGGCGGAGAAATCAGGGCAAAAGTGCATCAGATCCGATTGGGAAAAATTCAAGAAATGCGGCGCAAAACAGATACGGGCGCGGGTTGGTCCGGGAGGGGGAGTTGACCGGGGGTCAACAATCCCCCGTAGACCAATCAGATTATTCCAAGGTCAAAAAGATTTGTAAATTAAAAATGAAATAGCAAACGATTTTATTTAAAAATATTTACAAAATAAAAAATGTTTATTTATTTTCAAACTATTTTTTAGTTATTTTTATTTATTTTTTCGAAAAAAATTAAGGTATATACATTATATAATATTATATACACGTATCAAATACATATGTATTTTATACTTTTATTTTTATTTTTATTTTTTTATATAAATACTCTAATTTTATATTTTATTTATTTACAACATAAAATTTAGAGTATAAAATAATATTTATTTGATTTTTATTGTTTATTTACAAAAGTGAAATAAATAGAAGTGTGGTGCATATATACATGGTATGTACAATGTGAAGAGAGAGAAATTATTTTGTTTTTGGTTTTATTTTATTTTTCTCATTTTTATTTTATTTTTAGAATTATATACAAATTAATAAAAACACATTTTTATTTTTATTTTATGAAAATAAAATATGTACAATTAGAAGGAATATAGGCAAGGTTGAATGGCCATATCTCTCTCTACTTATTTTATTTGGCAATCAGGCCCATATTGGGCCCTCTCTTGGGTTCAGATCACTCAATATTTATTCTAAATATTTCCTTATTTTTCTTTATTTCTTTATTCTTTTAATTTTGCACAAATACATGCTAATTATTTATATTTAACACAAGCATGCCTATTTGTAATTTATTGTATTTACAGCTATCTACATGGTGTTTTGCAAAGATAAATAGCTAAAATAAAAGAATAAAGAGTGATGAATGAGTATTCATCACCCCCCATATACTTTACTTTTTCTAGTCCCTTAGCAAACACTTATTTGAAAAAGAAGTGAAAAAAAAGAAAAAGGAAAAAGAAAAGGAAGGGAATGGAGAGGAATCAATGCTGATTATTAAACTTGTCTTCATTAAATGGAAGTATGGAGCTCAGTCAGATCTTTGGATTATTAATTTGTCGGAAACTTATTTGGACTTAGGTTTAAAACTTAACATCCTCTAAGTTCCACTTAATCTATGGTCAAGACTACTCAACAATCCAGATCAGAACAAGTCTACATACACAAACTCTGACGACCATGAATCTTTTCCTGTACTGTGTAAGTGATATTTAGCTCCCCACCTCAGAAATAGCAAAGTGACAACCCCCCTTAACAAGGTAACTCTAATACCCTAGTCTGGAAACTCTTTCCTCGAGGAGCGGGGTATTCCCTTCTAAGTTCAAGTTCAACCGGCTCAAGAAGAGGAGGAAGAAGAGAATGGACCATGGTCAGTGTAGCCATGTATCCTAGGGAGCCCAACCAGTGTAGCTAAGTCTCCCTGCTGCAAGCTTCATGAGATGGGCATGGATAACATAAGCTTTGCTTTATTGAACTATATACACTCTGGTGGGTATTTCATTTTTTATCAGACCCACCACTTTTTTTGGAGGTATTCTTTTCTTTTTGCACTTTTTCTGATGTGCATGTGTACAACATATCTACATGGTGCAACATATATACATAAGGAGTTTTTCCTCTTGAGCCAGTAGACTATCCCTCTTTTGAAGCTTTATTGCAACCCACAACTCCTATCTTTAGACCTCACGGCTACCAGACCAAGCTGAGACGCACTTCCTTCACTATAAGAAGAAGAGAGGTTCTGCCTAGAAGTACTACCCTTATATGCTACCGCAAGTCAAAGAAGACTGCCTCCTCACCACCTCATCCGTAGAGAGCTAGGTATAAAGTGTTGGTCCAAGTAAAGCCATTGTATGTGAGAGTCATGCGTGTGTCGTTAAGTGTTCTACTTAGGCTCATCAAGATGACATATGATCATAGCCTAGTGTACTCAAAGAATTAAGTCTCCATGGACCTGGAAAGTCTCAACCCTAAGCCCTATAAGGTTCCTCTTAGAATTAGGTGGATTAAGATCTTAATGATGAATCCGTGATTCATCACTCTAAAAGTTGAAAATTGAGCTTTGTTCCCGAGTAAATAGCATCATATTTTCCCTTATCTAGCAAAATTAGCATTCATTCATGCAAGCATAATATCTACATTTTAGCATTCATATTTGCATTAAATAAGAAGTCAAATTCACTTGTAAATATTCACCTGTATATTAGATAAAATACCTTATTTCTATATATTTTATAATAACTCCAAATCCAATAAAACCAACTCTATAGTGTATATATTACTAACACTAATTAAAGAAAAATATCAAAAAAATATTAACTTGTAAAATTGATCAATAAAACCCCAATCCAAGTTTGAGACCTTAGACCTTAAAAAGAACATATCTCTCTCATACAACCTCTGAATTAGGTCTACTCACTTTTAAAGTAATATACATTCAAAGACCTTCGAAACAAGACCAATTTCATTAAAATCGGAGCTCGTATGCAAAACTTGGGTTTTGGGCCCCTTTTGTATATTGTACATATTGACCATTTTACCCCTGTATTTTATCATTTCATTTTCTTAATTATCAAAATCCAATAAAATAGATTAAGTAATATTCCGTTCATATTTTTTTCTAACTTTATTTTGATTTTTCTCTCTTTTAAAAATGACAAAAAAAATTTATAAAAGATAAAATGCAGTATTTTATATCTATAAGGTACCACCCAAAAATACATTTTTTACAGATGACTTCTTTTGATTTTCATCCCTTCACGAAAGTTGTAGATCTCATCGAGATGAGCAACTTTCGTGTTGACTACTTTTTGATTTAATCCTTTTTGTTATTTCTTTTTTTATTTTCATTTAATTTTTGAATTTTCTAGGAGCGACATGTGGCAGCTCCTGGAGCCGCCACATGTCACCCCTTTATTTTATTATTTTCGGATTTATTTTATTATTTTCGGATTTATTTTTATTATTATTTTATTATTACTATTTTAATTATTTTAAGTAGCCTACTTATATTATATTATTTTATCTTATTTATTTTATCCTCCTTTTACCTCTTCTTCTTTACTTGTCTTCCACTCCAAGTCACCACTCTCCCCACTACTCCATTCTCCCCACTTCTTCTCCAACTTCCCTCTCCTCTCCCTTTTTATTCCCATCATCCTCCACCATTTTTCTTCACCCGCCATTTCTTCAATTGAGAAGGAGAGACCACCAACCCCCGAGTGTTGTCGGTGACATCGTCAATATTTTTCGGGGGAGCAACGGCGGTTTTCAAGGCGAGATCCACGAGGACTCCTCCTCGTGTCGTTGTGCATCACTTCAGGTCACAACTGAGCTTCTTCGATTTTTCGTCGAATCGAATCGAGGCGACAATGACAGAAGCCGCACTCCGTGGCTCCATATTTGGCGAATCATAGGTAAGTAATCCCTCAACTTTTCATTGTCAATTTTTTATCTCACATTATTTATCTTGTTTGTCACCAAAAAAATTCATAAACAACCACATTTTCACCATCATTCCATTCACCACATTTCTATTGCATTCCAGTTCTACATTTTTTCCTCTTAAAAAAATCAATCAAAAAATTACATAAAAAAACAGAAAGAACACAGGAACAGGAGGAAGCTGCAGCAGCACCCGCCGCCGCCGCCTCCCCCTTTGGCTGTCAACCTCCACCGCCGGTCCCCCACGTCCTGCCGACGGCCCTGGCCTCCTCCTCGGCAGGACGACGTCCTCCTCCGCCCACGCGTCAGCGGCCACCAGCCCCCCGGCTGCCTCGCGTGGCCTCTGCTCCAGCACTGCACCCACGCGCATGCTCCCCGTCGTCGACCGCCCCACCACGCGCTGTTGTGCGCACCTGCCCCGTCCACGCACGCCGCGTGCGTTCCAGGCCCACTGTGCACACCATCCCCGCGCGTCCTTCTCCGCACCGTGCTGCCACCAACGCAGGCCCCCGCGCCTCCCCCCAGCCGCGAGCGCTGCACCATCCCCACGTGTCCTTCGCACAACGCACGGTCGCGAGCAGATCATCCTCCGTCAGCGGTGTCGGTGCTCCGCTCCGTCCATGCGCATATCGCACGCCGCGCCATCGCCACCTCCCGTGCACCTTCGACGCGCCACTGCCGATCGCCGCCCTCCAGCACCGCCCACATCCCCGCCATCGGTCGCCCCGTGCGCCGCTGCCCTTCGCCCCTCACATGGCCTGACCTCCGCCGCCATGCCCCCACTGCGTCGCCCTTGGTCGTGCCCTAGCCGCCCTCCCACTCTATGCGTGCGTGCCCTAGCGTGGGGAGAAGAAAAGGTCCATTCAATTTTTTTATTAATTTTTGGTGAAAATTGCATGTTCACTCCTGCATGTTTACGAATTTCCAAAAGTGCCCCCGTGCATAGTTAGTTTATTTGTTTCAATTCTGAATTGCATTGACACCCTTGAGTTTGAGCATTATTTTGGACAGTCATTTTACATCAATTTTTAATCAAAAAAATAGCATGTTGTAGAGCAACTAATTCTTTATCTCCTGGTTATTTATTTGCATTTTTATTTGCATTTGACATTTTTTAAAAATCAGAGATTGAAATTGAGTGATATTTTACCCCTTTATGCACTGAAATTCGCACAGGTCTATTTCTTAATCCAAAATTTATGAGAAAATTGTAGATGATGCCTATCTATATGCTTTAATTACTACCCAAATTTTGTCCAATTCGGAGTTGTCTTGTGCATAAAATAAATTATAGAGTGATTTCTGTAGTTGATTTTTAATTAATTCCATGAATAAGATTTTTGAGAAATTTCAATCTCCAGCATTACTTATTGAAATTTCTATTTGAGATAAATCCATCTCTAGATAATTTAACTTCGTGGATTTATGAGGAATTAAATACCCACAGTCGCTCTGTTTTCAGTAAAAAATTCATAAAAAAATCATAAAGTGTCAGAAAATTCCAAAAAAATCAGTGTAGCTTAATTTCATCATGATTATCTTCTAGTAAAGTTTTCATATTTTTCGCGTATCATTTGCACGAAAAATTGCATAAAAATCCCAAAAAAGTTTGCATTTTTCATTTGTGCATCTTAAACCTAAAAATTCCAAAAAAATATATTTGCATTCATCATTGGATTAGGTTTACAGAAAAAATATAATTTGGCCAATTTGGACTAATTTCATATTAAAATTAAATTTGGCTAAGTTGTTGATTTTCTAAATAACCTAGTTCATTCATATATTGCATTCGGCATTTTTATCACATAAAAAAATTAAAAAAAATCCCACTTGGAAAACCGCAATCTAATCCATATAATTTGATCCCGAGTTGTTCCTTTGCCTCCTTGAGTCGACCTTGGGGCTTGCCCAGGCTAAAAAAACATAAAATCGCATATTAAATTCAATCGACGATTCATCGATTTGTGCGGTTAATTTTTGATCAACGCAGATCTATCCGACTGCAACGAAACGTCAATTATACGACATTAAAAGGGTAAGTCTGCGGTTCGTCAAATGGCGTCGTTGCTGGGGAGTCAAACGGCTTAGGATCATTTTAGAAAATTAGATTTACGTTTTCCATTCACTCGGGTAGTCTGATCCCCGAACCACCTTGTAATTATACCATTTTTTTCCCAATTATTTTTTTTCTCTTTATTTATTTTTCTCTCTCTTTATCTGACATTCTTATCTTTTTGTGCGAGGGCCCGGTGGACTTGGAGTGGCTTTCTTGAAGTCGACGCATCTCGAAGTGCATCGGAGGCTGACGATTCGTGGATCAAGTCGGCTGTTGGACGTCAAAAAGATTTTTGTAACTTAAAAAAAGTGTCTGCATTTACAGCGGTTCCCGTTTGGGTTCTCGTGCGTGTAAACATAGTGGAACCGTGTCCCTGTCTGCTGTGTGGATTGAATTTCTAGACTAGGATTGCACTAGCGGCTCCTCGAGCCACTCTAGGATTTGCTTGTGCTCGTAATTATTAGGACCACACAATACACTTAAAAGACGTACCTAGACCGATGAACTAGTCAAATCAACCTGTGCTTCAGTCCTAATAGAACTGCTTATAAAGGAGCGGATTTTGTCGCTTGCATCTGCATGTAGTGTAAAGATTTCAATTCTGTTTTGCATCCTGCATAAAAGCAAAGGGATCACTGTAAGTCTTCTTAACTCAGCATACACATCATCGTTTTTTGTGCATCGGCTTTTCTCGATTTCCCCCTCTGTTTTTCAAACTTAACTTAAACGGAAATTGGGACTAGACGATAGGCATGCTGTGTGGTTGGACTAATAAGTGAAAACTTAACTTAAAACCGGGGCTGCTAACATTATTGACCAAAAAAATCAATAAAACTGGAAAATCTGTTTGCGGGAGACTAATCCTCGACCTTGTTTTCAGGTTGAGTGAGGGTACTTGAGTGTATGTGAACACCTTAAGGCAGAGCCCAAATCCTCGCCTTCCATATCACGTTCCGACTAATCCTAGCAAATATTACAAGTTGAATTTATTAAGGTTCACTGACTAGTACCAAGTAGCCTCCGCCTGTCTCAGGTAGATAGGGGAGAAATTGCGGTACTTCGCGACAAGTTGCCAGTAACCCCCCGAGGTGAAGTTCCGGCCTTGTCAGCCTTCGCCTGCTTGCAGGTAGATAGGGGCAGATCTTTGAATCCATCAACTTGGGATAGGAGCGAAGAAAGGAAGGACCAACGATATCTTAGGCGACAGGTTAAACAGGGAAGATGCATCCGGCTCTGAGCTGACTTCCCTCTAGGCTGCATAACCTTTGCTATCTTGTTTGATAAACTCACACTTAAAATCAACCAGATTAATTGGACTCGATTTCGGGTCCTTCACCGTGTTGAGTGTGAATTTGGGGTTTGCTCTTACGTTTGTCTTTGTGTCTGTCCATGTGCATTATATTTGTAATTGCACATTCTCTACCTCAATCTTCTTACATTCATCTTTTTCATCTTCAAGATGTCGGGATATTGGTCCTCATACCCTGAAACCTCTGGTCATTCCTCATCAACCATATACCGATCATCTTCACATTCTCAGTCTTCCATGTATCCTCTGTCACCCACGGGAGAACCTTACCCGTGGTCGGCTTCACCTCAACCCGATTATGAAGTCATAACTTCGACTGACTTCTCCACTTCTTCGCATTTCTCACCCACTCCATATTCCAACACTCCGGATCCACTTCCATCTTGGGATGACTGTCCTTATTCTTGAGAGCTTGCAGGAATCAAAGAATCAAATGAAGGGAAAGCCACTGCTGAGATAGATGATTGGCAAAATTATATGCCCCCACATATCTCACCTCAAGTAGGGACCATACAACAATTTACATATACGCATCCCGACTTGACCTTAGGGCATAACACAGTCGATCGAACAACCCGAATGGAGAGGCATGTACATCCTGATTTTCCTGACTTGATTGACTTTAGTGATCAAGCCTCCATTAACCAGCCTTCATTCGAAAAGCCTATACATTCACAAGCTTGGACTCGTGACTTAGACTTATCGGTCCATGTTTCATTGACTCCGTCATATTAGGCTCCGACCAATATTTGCCATTTAGATAGTCCATACTCGACCCAGCATTACATGCCAGAGTCTAGGTATGCTGAGTATGAGACCCCAATATCTCAGCAGTAACCTCCAATTGAGCAGAACTCTCCCATGATTTGTCATGAGAATTTTTTGGAGGATGACATTTCTCGACTTATCGTGAAGAATGAAACATTAGGTAACGAGTTGAGAGACGTCATGGAAATATCACACTCAATTTCTGCCAGCTTGGGAATGAAAGTGGAAAAGGACGTAAGTAGATCTGATGTTGAAAACCAAGCAAGCATTAGGGAACCCACATCTTCTGTACAGTTGGAGTCCATTCTATCTCCCTCTTCTACTAACCCCTTGCCTTCCAATCTTGAGTCTGATCATTCATCTATCCAAAACACCAAAAAAATTGAAAAACCAAAAAATCACATAAAAATTGAAAATGAAAAAGACCTAAAAAAATTGGATCCTGCCCTAAGGGAAGCACTCGATGAAGAACTGATTTTTAATCTTCCCTTAATAAAAGCCATAGATCACTTTCCCAACCTCAAATAATTTGTGAGAAGTAAATTGATGCCCAAGAGGTCAGGCAATAAGAGGACAAGGACTGAAAGACACATAGTGTCTATGGCCACCTCCTTGGTGATAGGAAGAAAGACCAAGAGTCGCAGAGTTAAGCGGTTGCCTAGGGTGGAATGTGAAATCAAAGACACCATCTTTACCCATACAAGAATCGATGATGACTCATCGATAAATATCCTCCCGACCTCTGTGTATGACAAGCTCAAACTCAGGCCACTTAGGAAGTCGAGAGAGATCGTTCAGCTAGCTGATCGATCCATCAAACGGTCGAGAGGAAATATTTCAGTCATCATTACTTTTCAAGGTGCTCTACTCCAAGTGGACTTCACGATCATTGATATTGAGCACCGAGGAGAGTTTTCTCAGTCTTCGATTATTTTCGGGAAGCCATTCTTAGCGTTGGCTAAGGCGACTATAGATTGCGAAACTCGGGAAATCGATTTTACAGCATTGGGAGCGCTTCGACCTCATCCATTCTTTGATAAACTTTACTCTAAGGTGAGCCACACATCCGCTGACAATCGTGACCATCGAGAGGAAGATGAGTCCCACCTCTATACTACACTTGATAGATCGATTGTCCGAACGACCATTGGTTCAGAGACTCCCTACACCTCCTCAACTGCTTGCACCACCACCGTGATAGCTTCTAAGGAGGACTCACGACCAGAAGCTAACATTGAGTCGGACATGATTTTTGCTGATTTTCTTGACCATTTTGATGATCCGACATAAGACACCAATAATGTCAAGCCAACTGAGATCAGTGGCACCTTCTCGAGATGTGTGCTGACCCTTCAGGAATATGCTAATCTATATGGTGACTCGTCTGATGAGGAACCAATGGTCAGCACCACACCACGTCCCGGACCTTCAAAGGAAACAACCAAGAGTAAATTGGCCCCACATAAAAACACGGTTGCTCCCTCTTCTAGTCAGACATCTAGTGAGAGGAAGTTGAGAATTGATTCCTCGAGGTGTTCCCCCGAACCTCTCAAGGCGTGTCTCTCTCATCTCCCTCTCAATGATTCAGGTTCTAGAAAACCGACTAAGAAAGTTTTTTTCAATACACTGGAGAAGGAATTTTCGGAAGAGTCCTCATCTGGTCCGGATAAGGTGATTTATATGAGTGAGCTCAGTTCGGCTATTCTCAAGCCTTATCTAAGCAAGCAGTCGTGTGTCGACCCTCGTTGGACGATCCCTACACCTCACTATTATTCATCTGAGGACGATTCCGACAGCGACACATATGTATATTATCCACCTCCTCGCGTCCGCAAGAAGGTTCGTCACAAACCTTCTTAATTTTTGTATATTCTCACTCTCTCTTGTATATACTTTCTCTCCCTCCCTTCCCAGTGATTCGAATCACTCACGCCAGCTCCATATCGTTTCATTTATGATCATACTTAGGATAACCAGATCCTAAGTATAGGGGGGAGAGTGACCCGCATATATTCACTATACATCCTCCAGATCACATCGGTCTTCATACTCACTCATGTCCTATACTTAGGCTGACCTGAGCCTAAGTATAGGGGGGACCGATGCCCACCTTGTATATATTCATCCCTTTCACCTCTTGTCCTCGTCCGCCCCATTTTTTATCTTCTTCTATACTTAGGCTGCCAGAGCCTAAGTATAGGGGGGCGGAACGACTTCTATACTTTTTGCTCTCCTACGCTTAGCATGAGCTATGTTTTTTCCTCGCTTTTCGTGCTCTGAGGATATAGCACACGCTAAGTATAGGGGACGTGTATATATTACATATATACTTTACCCATAGCTCATACTTTCGTGTATTTTTGTGTATTTTTGTATATATTATGCAATAATTAAGGGATGGGTAAAAATTGAAAAAAAAATAATTCTTGTAAGATTTGTTGTAAAATAAGATGTATACCAAAAAAACAAAATTCATGAATACTATGTATATTATGTACAACTTGTATCAACTAAAAATTATTGTAAATAAAAAATGTTGTATACCAGAAAATAAAATGAAATTGTGTTGAAAATAAGGCTTCTTATTTACTCTTGCACATCATCTTGCATGTTAAAAAAAATCTTGCATTTCATTCATAACATGTCATCTGCACCTCATCTGCATATCTTGCATATGCAAGGTGAAAAGCTTGTGGGTTCTAAACCAAGTTATGAGTAGCTGTTGAAGATGGACTTGATTTGACCTTAATCCACCTAATTTCATAGGAACCTTATAGGAACTGGAGTTAATATTTCTCAGGTCAAGTGCCTTAATTCTTTCAGTCCGCAAGTCTATGTTCACATGTCATCTTGATTAGTCTAAATAGAATATCTCGTGCACACGCATGATTCTTTTAGACAGTGACCTAACTTGGACAAGCACAATGCACGTAGCTCTTCATTGATGAGGTGGTGAGGAGGCAGAATCCTTTAGCTTGGAGTAGCACACGGGTGGAAACATCCGTCCTCCTCTAGGGAGGGTAGTGCATCTCAACCTAGTATGGTGGTGTTGACATCTGAGGACAGGATGCTGTGGGTTGCAATAATGCTTCAAAAGAGGGATAGTCTACTGGCTCAAGAGGAAAAACTCCTGATGTACATTACATGCTGCACCTTGTATATAGTTCAAAAAAAGGGAAAAAAGAAAGAAAAAATTGCAAGAACTCTAAAAAAAATCAGACAGGTCCAAGTGAAAAAAAAACATGTCGGAATATGTATATTAGCAAGAAGTCTGCAGCTGGATGACTTGGCTACACTGGTCAGGCATCCCGGGATAGGTAGCTACACTGGCTACCGTCCATTCTTTTCTCTACCCCCTCCTCTTGAGCTGGTCGCACTTGAACTTAGAAGGGAATACCCCGCTCCTCGAAGAAAGAGTTACTGGACCAGATTATTTGAGTTGCCTTGTTAGAGGAGGCTGGTTCTGAGCCATTTCTGATGTGGAGAACTATTTTACACTTACACAGTACAAGTAAGAATCATAGTCATCAGAAATTTACGTTTGAGGATTTGTTCTGACCTGACTATTGAGGAGTCTTGAATAGAAGACTTGTGGAACTTGAAGTCTGTGAGGTCTTAAGTTCAGGTCCCAATGAGGTTCCGCCACACAATCAATCCAAAGGTCGAGTCAAGCTCCATTTTCAACTTTTGTTCATGACCTTGGTATGGAACCCAAAATCATTTCACTCTTGCATTTCATTTTAGTTTCTCGGGGACGAGCAAGGTTTAAGTATAGGGGGTTGATGAATCCGTGATTCATCACTCTAAAAGTTGAAAATTGAGCTTTGTTCCCGAGTAAATAGCATCATATTTTCCCTTATCTTGCAAAATTAGCATTCATACATGCAAGCATAAAATCTGCATTTTAGCATTCATATTTGCATTAAATAAGAAGCCAAATTCACTTGTAAATATTCACTTGTATATTAGATAAAATACCTTATTTCTATATATTTTATAATAACTCCAAATCCAATAAAACCAACTTTATAGTGTATATATTACTAACACTAATTAAAGAAAAATATCAAAAAAATATTAACTTGTAAAATTGATCAATAAAACCCCAATCCAAGTTTGAGACCTTAGACCTTCAAAAGCACATATCTCTCTCATACAACCTCCGAATTAGGTCTACTCACTTTTAAAGTAATATACATTCAGAGACCTTCGAAACAAGACCAATTTCATTAAAATCGGAGCTCGTATGCAAAATTTGGGTTTTGGGCCCCTTTTGTATATTGTACATATTGACCGTTTTACCCCTGTATTTTATCATTTTATTTTCTTAACTATTAAAATCCAAAAAATTAGATTAAGTTGTAAATATTCTGTTTATATTTTTTCTAACTTTATTTTGATTTTTCTCTCTTATAAAAATGACAAAAAATACAAAAGATAAAATGCGGTATTTTATATCTATAAGGTACCACCCAAAAATACATTTTATACAGATGACCTCTTTTGATTTTCGGCCCTTCATAAAAGTTGTAGATCTCATCGAGACGAGCAACTTTCGTGTTGACCACTTTTTGATTTAATCCTTTTTGTAATTTCTTTTTTTATTTACATTTAATTTTTGAATTTTCTAGGAGCGACATGTGGCAGCTCCTGGAGTTGCCACATGTCACCCCTTTATTTTATTATTTTTCGGATTTATTTTTATTATTATTTTAGTATTACTATTTTAATTATTTTAAGTAGCCTACTTATATTATATTATTTTATCTTATTTATTTCATCCTCCTTTTACCTCTTCTTTCTTGTCTTCCACTCCAAGTCACCACTCTCCCCACTACTCCATTCTCCTCACTTCTTCTCCAACTTCCCTCTCCTCTCCCTTTTTATTCCCATCATCCTCCACCATTTTTCTTCATCCGCCATATCTTCAATTGAGAAGGAGAGACCACAGCCCCCGAGTGTTGTCGGTGACAGCGTCAATATTTTTCGGTCGAGCAACGACGGTTTTCAAGGCGAGATCCACGAGGACTCCTCCTCGTGTCGTTGTGCATCACTTCAGGTCACAAATGAGCTTCTTCGATTTTTCATCGAATCGAATCGAGGCGACGACGACGGAAGCCGCACTCCGTGGCTCTATCTTTGGCGAATCACAGGTAAGTAATCCCTCAACTTTTCTTTATCAATTTTTTATCTCACATTATTTATCTTCTTTGTCACCAAAACAATTCATAAACAACCACATTTTCACCATCATTCCATTCACCACATTTCTATTGCATTTCAGTTCTACATTTTTTCCTCTTAAAAAAATCAATCAAAAAAATTACATAAAAAAACAAAAAGAACACAGGAACAGGAGGAAGAAGCAGCAGCACCCACCACTGTCGCCTCCCCCTTTGGCCGTCAACCTCCACCGCCGGTCCCCCACGTCCAGCCGACGCCCCTGGCCTCCTCCTCGGCAGGGAGACGTCCTCCTCCGCCCACGCGTCAGCGGCCACCAGCCCCCCGGCTGCCTCGCGTGGCCTCTGCTCCAGCACTGCACCCACGCGCGTGCTCCCCGCCGTCGACTGCCCCACCACGCACTGCTATGCGCACCTGCCCCGTCCACGCGTGCCGCGTGCGTTCCAGGCCCACTGTACACACCATCCCCGCGCGTCCTTCTCCGCACCGCGCTGCCACCAACCGCAGGCCCCCGCGCCTCCCCCCAGCTGCGAGTACTGCACCATCCCCACGCGTCCTTCGCGCAGCGTGCGGCCGCGAGCTGCTCATCCTCCGTCAGCGGTGTCGGTGCTCCGCTCCGTCCGTGCGCATCTCACACGCCGCGCCATCGCCACCTCCCGTGCACCTTCGACACGCCATTACCGCTCACCGCCCTCCAGCACCGCCCACATCCCCGCCATCGGCCGCCCCGTGCGTCGCCGCCCTTCGCCCCTCGCACGGCCTGACCTCCGCCGCCGCGCCCCCACGCGCCACCCTTGGCCGTGCCCTAGCCGCCCACCCACTCTATGCGTGCGTGGGGAGAAGAAAAGGTCCATTCAATTTTTTTATTATTTTTTTGTGAAAATTGCATGTTCACCCCTGCATGTTTACAAATTTTCAAAAGTGACCCCGTGCATAGTTAGTATATTTGTTTTCAATTCTGTATTGCATTGACACCCCTGAGTTTGAGCATTATTTTGGAAAGTCATTTTACATCAATTTTTAATCAAAAAATAGCATGTTGTAAAGCAACTAATTCTTTATCTCCTGGCTATTTATTTGCATTTTTATTTGCATTTGACATTTTATTAAAAATCAGAGATTGAAATTGATTGATATTTTACCCATTTACGCTCTCAAATTCGCACAGGCCTATTTCTTGATCCAAAAATTATGAGAAAATTGTAGATGATGTTTATCTTTATGCTTTAATTATTGTCCAAATTTTGTCCAATTCAGAATTGTCTTGTGCATAAAATAAATTGTAGAGTGATTTTTGTAGTTGATTTTTAATTAATTCCATGAATAATATTTTTGAGAAATTTCAACTCTCCTACATTACTTATTGAAATATCTATTTGAGATAAATCCATCTTTAGATAATTTAACTTTCTGGATTTATTAGGAATTAAATACCCGCAGTCGCTCTGTTTTCAGTAAAAAAATCATAAAAAATAATAAAGTATCAGAAAATTCCAAAAAATTTAGTGTAGCTTAATTTCATCATGTTTATCTTCCAGTAAATTTTTCATATTTTTTGCATATCATTTGCACGAAAAATTACATAAAAACCCTAAAAAAGTTTGCATTTTTCATTTATGCATCTTAAACCCAAAAATTCCAAAAAAATACATTTGCATTCATCATTGGATTAGGTTTATAGGAAAAATATAATTTGGCTAATTTGGACTAATTTCATATTAAAATTAAATTTGGCTAAGTTATTGATTTTCTTAATAACCTAGTTCATTCATATATTGCATTCGGCATTTTTATCGCATAAAAAAATTAAAAAAAAATCCCACTTGGAAAACCGCAATCTAATCCATCTAATTTGATCCCGAGTTGTTCCTTTGCCTCCTTGAGTCGACCCTGGGGCTTGCCCAAGCTAAACAAACATAAAACCACATATTAAATTCAATCGACGATTCATCGATTTGTGCGGTTAATTTTTTATCAACGCGGATCTATCAGAC
The DNA here is from genome assembly GCA_037367405.1 of Ottelia alismoides. Classification (NCBI taxonomy): domain Eukaryota; kingdom Viridiplantae; phylum Streptophyta; class Magnoliopsida; order Alismatales; family Hydrocharitaceae; genus Ottelia; species Ottelia alismoides. The sequence continues at coordinate 119,599 of JAZKJV010003416.1, forward strand.
TGCAATGAAACATCAATTATACGACATTAAAAGGGTAGGTCCGTGGTTCGTCACTTAATCAAGCTCCATTTTTCAATTTAATTCCAGACTAGTTTAAATGTCAACTATGATTCAAAAAAACTATACAAATATTTACAAAAATATAATTTTTACAAAATTTTTGAAAATGTGCAAATTTTTTGAAAATGTTTGAAAACATGGATGTATGCATGAATGCAAAGCTTTGCAAAAATATTTACACACATTTATAGAGGGTTTTTGCAAACTTTTTGTTTTTCAAACATTTTACAAAAATTGTGTACTATATACATAATTTTAATATAAATATATTTACACGTAATTTACACAAAACACTTTACAAACAATTTTACAAAAATAATTTTTATAAATAGCTATGTATGTGCAATAAAGAATTTTATGTACAAGAAAAATTTTTAATTTTTATGGATTTTTAAGGGTTTTAGCCATTTTTATTTATTTACACACTCACACAAAGTACGAGTTATGGCTAAAGTATATATGAAATATATACGACACCCCCCTATACTTAGCTCGAACGATGTCCTCAGAGTGAATCAAGAGCGATGAAGAAGACATAACTCTTGCTTGGCACAGGAGACTGAAAAGAAAGGCTATACTACAACGGCGAATGAAAGAATAGAATGGAAAAGATCTCGGAGTTTCCCCTATACTTAGGATCAAGTAATCCTAAGTATAGTAGGTTGTACACAAAGGGAAATCTGAGTGGAAGAATGTACATGGTCTACCTCCCCTATACTTAGGGTTAAATATCCCTAAGTATAGGCAGCAAAACAGAGATAGAAAAGAAACAAAAAGAAATCAAAAATCTCACACCCCCCTATACTTAGAGAAAAGTGCACCCTAAGTATAGCATAATCAAAGATGCAAAACGGGTTTTGGACTGAAGAATAATGTGATATGGACAACTGGATCTATACAAGTCGGGAGAACAGTGATAATCAGGCGTGAGATGCAATAGATGTGAGTCAAGAGACCACATCTCACACAAAATGAATTGGTGCAATGTCAATGACCATCGGCTCATGATCTAGATATGGTTTGAGCCGTTGCCCGTTAACACGAAAGGTAGACTTAGATGACAACTCAGATATGTCGATGCTTCCGTTGTCGTGTACCTTTCGAACCAGATAGGGTCCCTTCCATTTGCTCTGCAACTTCCCTGGAAATAAACGAAGCCTGGCATCAAATAACCATACTCTCTGTCCTGGCTCAAACTGCTTGTGGCTGATATGAGAATCATGTCACTCCTTTACTCTCTCCTTATACTGTAGGCTGCTCGAAAAGGCTGCATTTCTAAGCTCCTCCAGGGCTGCCAGCTCTGCCCTCCTCTGATCTCCTACACTCACTGGATCTAGAAGTATATCTGTGACTGCCCAAAGTGATCTATGTCTCAGCTCAACAGGTAAATGGCAGGGCTTTCCATAAACGAGGCGAAAGGGAGATGTACCTAAAGGCGTCTTGAAGGACGTCCTATATGCCCACAAGACCGAGTCCAAAAGCTGTGATCAATCCTTTCGGTCAGGGCGGACGACCTTCTGCAATATAGTCTTGATCTCCCTTTTCGACACTTCAGCAAGACCATTGGTCTGAGGATGATACGGTGTGGCTACTCGTTGGCCTATAATGAACTCGCTAGCAAGGTTCTTTACCTTGTCGTTGACGAAATGAGACCCCCGTCAGATATCAAAACTCTAGGCACCCCGAACCGTGAAATGATATTCTTCCCCAAAAATCTGCTTACGGTCCTAGCATCTGCGGTTCGGGCGGGGATGGCCTCAACCCAACGACTAACATAATCCATGGCCAACAGAATGTACTCGAATCCCTGACTCTTAGGGAATGGACCCATGAAATCGATGCCCCATGCGTCAAAAACCTCACAGAAGTGAATGGGCTGCATCGGCATCATATCACGCTGTCCACAAATGCCCATCCTCTGACACTCAATACACCTCTTCACGAACTCATCAGAGTCCTTGAAGAGAGTAGGCCACCATAGGCCGGATAGGAGCACTTTCTGTGATGTTCTCCTCCCAGAGTGATGTCCTCCTGCCTCAAGCTTGTGGCAGTAAGTGAGGACGCTATGGTGCTCCTTCTGAGGAATGCACCGACGCCAGACGCTATCCCCTCCTTCATGATAAAGGACGGGATCCTCCCAGTGGTAGAACTTGGCCTTCGTGAGAAAGGCCTCAAGTCGCTGCCCGGGTCAACCTTGTGGAACTTTCGTGGCAACAAGATAGTTCACAATGTTGGTGTACCACGGGAGAGAGACGGTAGCAAGGATCGCCTCATCTGGGAAGGTTTCTAAAATAGGCTCGATCTGCTCAGAATTCTCAAGATGCTCTAATTGGGAGAGATGATCCGCCACCACATTCTTGACTCCAGGCTTGTCCTTAATCTCTATGTCAAACTCCTGGAGTAGAAGGATCCATCTGGTCAATCTAGCTTTGGCATCCTTCTTTGACATGAGGTACCTGATGGCGGTATGATCGGTAAAGATGGTCACCTTAGATCCAATGATGTATGATCTGAACTTATCTAGGGCGAACACTACGGCTAGCATCTCCTTCTCAGTGATGGTGTAGTTCCGCTGAGAGGCATCCAAAGTCCGGCTAGCGTAGTGTATAGCAAATGGAACTCCATCCCTCCTCTGTCCCAGCACGGCCCCTACGGCAAAATTGGAGGCATCCGTCATGATCTCAAATAGGAGAGACCAATCAGGCAGGAGCCTCTACAACTAGACTCTTGAGAGTCTCAAATGACGCTAGATACTTATCATCCACAATGAACTCGGTGTCTTTCGTCAGCAAATCAGTCATCGACCGGACAATCCTGTTGAAATCATGAATAAATCATCAATAGAAACCGACGTGCCCCAGAAAAGACCTTAACTGTCGCAAGTTGGACGGTGGACTGAGTTTCCTAAGATATCCACCTTGGCCGGATCAACCTCCATGCCCCTGTTGGAGATGATATGGCCAAGCACCGTCCCTTGAGTCACCATGAAGTGACTCTTCTCCCATGAAAGCACAAGATGGACCTCAATGTGTCGCTGAAGGACGCGGTCTAGGCAGTCAAGACAAGCATCAAACCCGTCGCCATATACCGAAAAGTCGTCCATGAAGACCTCCAAGCACTCACCCACCATGTCCGAAAAGATGGACAACATGCACCTCTGGAATATCGCCGGGGCGTTACATAGACCAAAGGGCATTCGTCTGAAAACATATGTCCCAAAGGAACAGGTGAATGTAGTCTTGTCTTGGTCTTCGGGCACAATGGCCACCTAATTGTATCTGGAGTACCCATCAAAAAAGCAGTATTGACTCTTCTCGGCTAGCCTCTCTATAATCTGATTAATAAAAGGCAGTGGGAATGATCCTTCTTGGTGGCCTAGTTCAATCGTATGTAGTCCACACAGACCCTCCAAGAAGTGGGTACCCGGGTAGCGATCTCCTCTCCAGACTCACTAACAACTGTGGTGATGCCCGTCTTCTTGGGCACCACATGCAATGGATTGACCCACTTGGAGTCGGAGATGGGGTAGATAAAATCGGTGCTCCACCATTTCGAGATCTCCTTCACGACAACCTCTCGAAGATTCAGGTTCAGCCGCTGCTGGAACTCACACGACAGCTTCGCGTCCTCTTGGAGATAGATATGGTGGGAGCACAGGGCTGGACTTATCCCCTGGAGATCATTTACGCTCCATCCTATCGCCTTGCGATTCTTATAAAGAACCCCCATCGGATGGGATTCTTGCTCTCCAGTCAAATCCGCTGAGATAATGACTGGGTACATCTCATGCTCACCCGCAAAGAACCTATACTTCAGCGATGATGGCAAAGGCTTCAGTTATGGACAACTGGGTGCTGACGGATCTGGCCTCTGAAATGTCTTAGTGAATGCGACCAAATCTGCATGGGAGAATGAGAACTCTCGCTGAAAATCAGAATCTGGTGAAGACTGCTTGGCTGGTGTGTCTCTGCTCTGCATGGAATCAGTCTCCACCCTAGCTGTTGGCTCTGTGGAAGTCAGACACGGTATCAAATCATAAAACTCTACCCAATTTATATCTGACTCCGAGGGATCTGAATCTGAATCAACATAATCAGTTGCCTCACGATCGGGAACCTGCTTTGCTGCCTTAAATGTATCCTGGACCAGGAATGTGCTCTCCAAGATCTCCTCTAGTGGCATCTGTGCATCAGCAGACTCTGAAGGTGAGAGGATGGCTCGTGAAACTGGATCGGACCAAACTGCCTCATCATCTTTAATCACAAAATCACAGTCCTGGTGGGATGTCTCGCCCTGCCTCTGTCATCTGCTCTAAATCTTAAGGCTGGTCTGAGAAAGTGGAATCTCTGGCACTAGTCTCCTCAATCGTCTCTATTTATATACTCTCGCCCTCGACGTGAAAGTATACCTTCCCACTATCATGATCGGACACTTCCTTGGTTGTGTCCAAGAACGGGCGTCCTAAAATAATGGGGGTATCGATCACGGACTCAGGGATCTCCATGTCCAACATAACGAAGTACATGGGGAATTTCAGGCCATGAATCGTGATGACAACGTCCTTCAGCAACCCCTTCGTCCTCTTGACAGATCGATCAGCAAACTGAAAGACCGTCATGCTCTATCGTAGAGGGTCCAACTCGAATAGGTCGAGTAGGGCTGTCGGAAGTAGGTTGATTGAAGAACCGTTGTCTAATAGAGTACGGTCGAACCTCTGCTCATGGATGTGGCATCTGACATAAGGGGCTCCTGCATCTGGCCTCTTGGCTGGTAGACGGTTTTGGATGGCGAAGCAAGTGGCGCGAGTGAGCACATGGATCTTTGACTGGTGGTTCCTCCTCTTCCTGCAAATGGTGGTCCTGTCTCTGAGGGATCTCTGGAAGAGAGGGATGTGCTCCAAGGCCTCCTGTAGAGTTTGCTGTATGTGAAATATGACCATCATCTGCTGGCTGAACTCTAGCTGGTGTGACTTTTTTGGATCTTTTTTGGTCCCCTTAGCCAAGCAGAGTGGTTGGGGAAAGGGGACAGCTGGGTCCTTCTCAGATGAAGGACTAGGATCGGGTCTATGCTGCTCAGGCAAAGTAGAATCCATATATAAATCATCAATCAACACAGATGGATTCGTAAATAATAAACCCTTTCCTTTATTTACATAATCGTCTTGAGATACATGAGTAGTAGGAAATGCAACAGGAGAAGTACTGGTGGCCTCAGCACCACTCTCAGCATCTGGAATAACAACATCAGTACCGCGCTCTGGGCTTAGCAACAATGGTGGCATCAGTACCACCTCCTTCATTTGGTGAAGCGACGGCATCGGTACTGTCATCTGGATCAACGTCCTTGGTGGCGTTAGCACCACCGTCATCATCATGATCATGAGCAGCATCAGCACCGCTCTCCTCCTCGTCTGGCACTCCTGAAGGTGTGTGGCATCGTCGCTTAGACGAGGCACTGCGTGCTGGCATCCTACCACTCCAAAGTGTAACAAAATCAGCATCAAACATATATGCAGTAATATTACCAAGGGAATCACTAGGAGTGGTAGTCTCTGTGGACTCTACATGCTCAGACTTCCTCTTGAGGTTGTTTGGATTGGCTCGATCTGGGCAGGAATGGCAGCCTTCCCCCTTCACAATCTCTCTCATCTCTTGTCTGAACTCATCCATCTCCCGTCTGAAGTGCCTGTTGCTCGGAGATGAGGCGGGCTAGGTCGTCTAAGGCGGGGTTCTCATAGCTGGACTATGAGAACCTGACGGATGGCCTCTCTGGTAGTGAGGCTGTTGCTGATGATGAGAGAGATAAGGGGGCTGGGAGTGATACTGCTGAGGCTGTTGTGGCTGCCTCCAAGACTGTCCCTGCTGATAGGGACGAGGACCATGCTGCTGGTAGGACTGGTGTGGCTGAACTGCTGGTGTGACGGGAACTAGGGCTACTCTCGCTGCTCTCGCTGCTCTCGCTGCTGGCCGTACTGGCCACCCTGAACTGGAGGCTACTGCTGGGAACTGATACCTCTGGTTATCCAACGGAATCCGGGATGTCTCATCGGATCCCATGCTGGGTCGGTCATACCATATCCCGTTGACATCCATCAACGGCTCCTGCTCGTAAGTGGGTAGGGGGAGTGCTGCCAGGGGCTGGTCTGGCTGATACACCACCATCTGGTTGTCCTGAGATGGTGGCGACTGGACGTACTGCTGCTGCTGTGACTGGTATGGCTCCTCCTGAACAAGGTGAACCTGTCAGTACTGGGCGGAGGGTTGGGCCGAACTGCTGCTGCTACCGGTGTCTGTCCGTGACCTGAGACAGGGCTGAGAAGCCGTCTGTGCATCCTGGAGACACATGACCTGGGTCTTCAGGTCACTCAGCGTCGGTGCCATCTGATCTATCTGTGACATACCCTGGCACTGCTTCTTCTCTATCAACTCGATCCGATCCAGCTTCTCGCTGATGATACCCATGTCGGTGGCTGTCGACTCTGTCTGTGTTGCTGCGCTGACGAAGTAGAGGGACCATCATCGACCCGTGCTATCCTCTGATAGGACACGACCTGTGGCTGGAGCTTCCCCTCTGTGTCGAGGTGGGTCTGTGACATAACCGTGTAGTTCTCATCCATCTCCTCATAGATGGCCCAGACCTGATCCTCATCCTTGGCAAAATATGATCCTCCACAGGATGCATTCACCAACCCCTGCAGCTCCAGTGTAAGCCCACAGAAAAAGCTCTGAACAAGGTTCGGCTTCGAGATGTCATGATGGGGGCACTGGTCTGTGAGCTCCCTAAAGCGATTCCATGCCTCGTGAAACTGCTCATTGGGGAGCATGGAGAAGTTGCTGATCAGGGCCCTAGCTGCATTGGTCTGACCGAGTGGATAGTACTTGTTGAGGTACTCGTTTCGGAGTTGTTCCTAAGTAGTCACAAATCTCCCGAGATGCTTCATCCAGTTGGATGCTCTATCGACTAGGGAGAAAGGAAATGCCATCATCCGAATGGTGTCCTTGTCCACCTGGCGATCGTGGACAGTACTGCAGATCATCTCGAACTCCTAGAGATGAAGGTGCGGCTCCTCAGTGGCAAGTCTGTGGAAGCAAGGAAGGAGCTGAATAGTCTGAGGCGGAACTTGAAGTCCCCCGCGATAGCTGGCAGAACAATCCATCTGTGTGTCAGAGTTGCACCAGGGTTGTGCAACTCTCTCATCAGGGCGCTGTTGCTGCTGGCTGTACGGGTTCCTCAGGCTGTCTACCATCGGGTCCATCTCCTCCTCCAGGTCTGCGCTTCTCTCGATCTGCTCGCATCTGCTCCATCTCCCGGTGCATGTCAACCATGAAAGCCCCCTGATCTCAAATCTGTCTCTGCATCGTCTCAAGGGAGGCTAACAGGGTGTTGTTGATCGTACCCTGGTCCAACACGTAAGTCTTCTCTCCTCAGGGACCATCAGTGCGCTCCTCGTTGTTGGTCATGGTAACTACAAAGGCAAAAGACCCAAACTCAGGTGCCAATAAATCAACTGGCTGCTGCTCTCTCTGATTGGGCACTGGCACCCTCAAGATTGATGGTAGAAGGGTGGTCGAGGAGGAATGGGGCAGAATCGAACTTGGGTTCGGAGAGTGGGTCTCGACTCTCACAAACCAACCTAGATGAACAGACCGGAGTGCTCGAAAGCGGTGCAGCCAGAGGGTGCTTAAGGGACCTCCGACCCATCATCTCGATCTAGCGAGTAAGGCAGATGAGATCTGAATAGCAAACAAGATGGTCAAACAATACCCCCAATTCACCAACGCACGCAGAGCTGGTGACCGTAAAGGTTTGGTCTTTTATCTTGTCATTTTTATTTAGGTGATAAGACAATCTATCAGAGCAATTAAGCGAGCTGTTGGGAATCCAACGCCCCCAGGAGGTTGTCCTGATCCCAAACTAGATCTTTCCCAGACAGTACAAGTTGTGGACCGTTTACCGGCTACCCGATCGGCTCGCTCTGTTAAGGATATCGCGGCCTGCTTTACCGGATACCGGAGCGATCCTCACTGGAGAACGACTAGCTCAAAATCAGTAGTCTGAAAGAGGGTCGGATGTGGCTCTAGCCTAGTGTGCGGGTCACTCTCTTCCTCATACAAACCATCCAATAAGGGTAATTGCTCTCCCAATGCAAAATTTTTGGTGATGTGATTTGTAAGTCAAGTTTGCTTAACAGTCCTAATTTTATGGTTTTGATTTTTTAGATGTTTTTCCAAACAAACAATGTCTAACGAATTTTTCAGTTCTCCTGATTTTTATTAAGTCCGAAACGGGGGGAGAAGACGAAAAAGTCGATGTGCGATGAAACTCAATGATGCATATTGAGTAAGAAATGTGTACCTTGTCTCCAGCACTCTACATGCAAAATGATCCGCGCATAAATTTAAAGACAGAAATTAAACTAATCCAAATGATGCAGCGAGGAAATCGGCCTTAACAGAAATTTCTACACGCGAAGAATGATAGCTAAAGTGTCAATAGGAGGGGTCGGGGTCCGGTCTCTGATGCCGATCGGTGTCCGTCACAACGGATCCTGCTAGCGCTGTATACGGCCTCTAGTGGCACGTGACCCCTCGAGTGACCAGGTTGGCTTTTTAATAATGAATTAATTAAGGTCCAATTATTTGATCTATAGGAACAGGCAAGATAATTAAATGTTGGGCCCTAATCAATTACGTCACAAGGCAATAAATTCCTAAGCCGAGGCCAAATCCTCGAGAAACAAATAAAAAGAAAAAGCCGATAAAAACCAAAAGCCAATGAAAAATCGCAGTGAGGTCCCCCGAGCACACCGGTGACCTGCGAAACAGACCTCGATCAATCACCATAAAAGTCTGAGTGTCCCTGTTTATCCTGTATTATTACAATAATAATAGTACTGAAAAGGAAAACTAAGCTAAACCTAATCTAACTAAGCTCCCTCACTCATGCTCTCTCTCTCGCGCTCTCCTGCGACTCTATGCAGAAAAGAGCCGCCTCCGAGTGTTGCGGTTGCGTCGGCTTCCCAAAGAAAGTCCCCTCGATCCTCGGACTCTCACAAGAAAGATAAACAAGAGATGTGTCATACTAGAATTATTATGAAAAATGGAATAAAATAAAATAAAAAAACAAATGCAAAAATAAAAATAACAAAAATAAAAGAAAAAGAAAACACAAGAAAAATAAAAAAAACGAAAAGCCGCGGAAACCGCGAAAGAAATAAAAGCCGCGAAAAAGCCGACTACTAAGCCGTGCTCCTCGGCAACGGCGCCATTCTGATGAGCCGAATGTCTGAGTGACTAAGGTAAAAATGTATCAATGGTCGTTGCGACCTCAACCTCTCGGGACGGACTCAATCAAGAAAATTCGAAGACCACTAAATATAAAATCAAGCAAATAAATACAAAATAGCAGTCTCGCTATTTTATTTTGCCTGGTATGGCTACCAGGGTCGAACACAAGGAGCACAGTTTGGCGAAAACCTACAAAGTAGTCGGGACTCAAAAAGAAAAAGAATAAAATAATTTTGGTGGATTTTTATATTTTTAATTTTTTTTTGTGATTTTTAAAACAAGGGAAAATATAAAAGAAATGAAAAGGGCACAAATAAATATTTATTAAACGCACAAAAACAGGTCGGAAAATTAAAATAAAAATTATTTTTGGATTTTATAATTTTCAAGTGTTTTTGGTATTTTCTCAGGTTTTCATGATTTTTAATGAATTTTCTAAAAATGAAATAAGGTTAAAATGCAAATCAATGCGCAACCAGAGTCTAAAGGCTATTTAAAAATATATAAATAGCTATAAAATTCCACAGACAATTTTATGATAAAGTAAAAATAAAAATCTAACTAAAGAAACTGAAATTGCATATATTTTTTTATTTTTTCTGAATTTTTAATGATTTTTCTAAGTTGTTTAGAGTTTTTTAATTTTTATGGTTTTATAAGTCCAAATAAAAAAATTTTGACAGAATCAAAAACACTACAAAAGAAACCAATAATAATTTTTTTAGGATTTTTGGAGGGTTTTCAATATTTTTAGTTGATGTTTCAATTTAGACAGTAGCAAATTTCAAGGTTTTTTAATTTATAAAAATAGAAAATGAAAACGAAATGCGCCAATAAATTCAATGAAATTTTTACACAATAGTAGGGGCCACATGTCCAAATTTTAGGAGATTTGGAGGAAAATTGCTATTTTATTCAATCAATCAAATACTCACAGCACACAGGGACCTAGTTGCAAAGAAAACACGTCTCAAGGGCAAACGATAACATGCTTTAAAAATCTCGGGGTCCTGCTACAATTTCTCCAATTAATTCAGCACATGTCGAAACTCAGCATTCACAAGGGTATAAGTGCAAATATAAAAAGAAAATTATCAGAACATAACATCCATGAAGTTCCAGGTCATACATGCAAATATACCACAAACTCACGTGACGATGCATGTACAGCCGGACAAGGAAGAACAAAGTGCAAATAAGAAAAACACTAAGGGTCAAAGTACAAAAAGACCACAATGTACTAATTTATTTAACAGACTAAATAGGAACACAAAGAAACTGCAGGGGGTATGGCGCAAATTACCCAACTTGAGGCGTGCGGCTCACGTGGGTGGCCAGGTGGCGGGTGGTGAATGGCTGGCGACGAGCGGTGATGACGACGACACCTGGAAGATCTGACGGCTGTCCTGCGGGCGCAGACGTGGTCGTATGAAGGCTGTTAGATACACAATCTAACAGCCTGACAAGCTGCAGGATATGGACTGTCCAGATGCAGTCTGGAGACGAAGCGAGATCTGACGGAGGAGAAGGCGTCTGGACGAACTCCTCCCTAGAGAAGTTCGTCGGAGGACTGGGGGCACTCCAGGCAGCTGATGGGTGATCAGGAGGAGGGGCTCGATTCGTGACGCTCCTCCGCGTCGGGTGGCGGTGACGGATGGAGCATCCGCCGGTCGGATCTCCGGGAAAGAGGTGGTGACCTGGGATGACTCCGACAAGGTGGGTTGAAGGCGAGCTGGGGGTAATCTTGCGCTCCTTGACCTGCAAACAAAAACTCTTGCTCGGAGGAATGCTCCGGCGAGGGTTATTAGACGAAATACGAAGGGAAGCGACAGTGGGAGGCGGAGGCAGGTTCCGGCGAAGGCGACGGAGGGAACCTAGCTCAATCTCGGCTCCGATAGCCAAGACCGAGATGATCAGACTATGGAAGAAGGGTAACGATGGAACGGGGAGTCGATCTGAGCGGATGAAGATGGTCGATGGAGCTCCGACCACTGGGTCGGAGCCGGCGGAGGACCGATGAAGGATTTGACGATACACAGAACTAGGATCGATGAAAGGGTTACCTGATGATAGAAGATCAATCCTGAGCTCCAGGAGGGTGCGGTGATGTTGGTCGTCGCCTCGACCACGTTGCGGCGGGCGGGGAGGCTCGAACGTGGCGGCGCTCCGGCCACGTACCTTGAGCAACGACTACAACGCCTCAATCCGGCCACCAAGGAGTGCTTCCGGTCGTTGTCACTGAGGGGAAGATCGTTAGGTAGAATGAGGGCTTGCAGCGCGAGCTACGGAGCGGGGAATCGAAATGGAGCTTTTATAACATGTCCCAGGTGGCGAGGTTGAGCAGGCATGAGTGCGTGAACCGATGCAGATCCGATCTCTCCTAGGGATCCGAGAGTGTGATTGATCCATGGAGAACAGGTGGGCGGAGAAATTGGGGCAAAAGAGCCTCAGATTCGATTGGGAAAAATTCGAGAAGTGCGGTGCAAAACGGATCCGGGCACGGGTTGGTCTGGGAGGGGAAGTTGACTGGGGGTCAACAATCCCCCGTGGACCAATCAGATTATTCCAAGGTCAAAAGATGTGTAAATTAAAAAGAAAATAACAAACGATTTTGTTTAAAAATATTTACAAAATAAAAAATGTTATTTATTTTCAAACTTTTTTTAGTGATTTTTATTTATTTTTTCGAAAAACAATTAAGGTATATACATTATATAATATTATATACAGGTATAAAATACCTATGTATTTTATACTTTTATTTTTAATTTTTTTATTTTTGTATAAATACTCCAATTTTATATTTTATTTATTTACAACATAACATTTAGAGTATAAAATAATTTTTATTTGATTTTTATTGTTTATTTATAAAAGTGAAATAAATAGAAGTGTGGTACATATATACATGGTATGTATAATGTGAAGAGAGAGAAATTATTTTGTTTTTGGTTTTATTTTATTTTTCTCGTTTTTATTTTATTTTTATAATTATATACAAATTAATAAAAATACATTTTTATTTTTATTTTATGAAAAAAATATGTACAAGTAGAAGGAATATAGGCAAGGTTTAGTGGTCCTATCTCTCTCTCTACTTATTTTATTTGGCGATCAGGCCCATATTGGGCCCTCTCTTGGGTTCAGGTCACTCAATATTTGTTCTAAATATTTCCTCTTTTTCTTTATTTCTTTATTCTTTTATTTTTGCACAAATACATGCTAATTATTCATATTTAACACAAACATGCCTATTTGTAATTTGTTATATTTACAACTATCTACATGGTGTTTTTCAAATATAAATAGCTAAAATAAAAGAATAAAGAGTGATGAATGAGTATTCATCACCTGCTCATTAGGTGTGAATTTATGTGATCATCTAAAATTTCAGTGATAACCTTAATCTAAAATCGAGATTGCTAATCAAGGTGACTGTACATAATCTAATCTAAAATCAAGCTTGTGTCTGGTGGAGAATAACCCACTCATTGTTTGTAAGGACAAAATCACACCTCTAAGACAGAGCTAAAAATCGAAAATTTTCATTCAAACTACTATTTTTAGAAACAACTAGCTACTTCTCAGTGAGGGTTTCAAGTAGCCGTTTCACGGTCTGACTTCCCTTAGCAGAGTGGGTGGTTTAGAGGACACCGTGTAAGGCTCCGTCCTCAAGTAATGTAGCCATATTTTTATGGTCCATACTTACACATATACTGGTTGAGAGTAGATGCAACTAGTTGTAGAACTCGTGACAGTCTTTGTGAAATATTTTGGCACCTAACAACTCTTCTTAATTTTCAAGATTACTTTGTCATTAAATATAAACCTTTTGAGCATCATGATCATCTACTTTCGGAAGCATGAGATTAGCCGACTTCGGTTCCATCTCATCCTTTCATAAAATTGTAAAGACAAGCAGTCGAACCCTGACATGCCTTCACAAGTGTCGAGTGGGTGAATCTTTGTGTTTGTTTTGTGTTTGAATTGTGTGCATCAAAGATCTTGAAATTGCAAGCAATTCATGCTTCGCAAATCATTCCATCCATCTCTTGAGAAGATGTCGGTACATTGATCTTCCTACCCGGTCTCCACGACTATGTCCCGACATCCTTCTTCTCACTCTCTCCAGGGGAACCCTCTCTTCAAACATAGTCCCCCTCAGCCATCATTCTCTTCCCTCCCATACATCCCACCCTATGCCCATATCTATTCATGGAATAGACCTCTCTCATATTATGGCAATCTTATGGACACGAGCAAAACTGTGGACAAAAAATAGAGTAATCGATATTGATAGTGAAATACGATTTTTGATTACTATGAGCTCACAACCTCTTGAACCATCCCCTACTCAGGTTGACTCTCTTACTGAGTACGACAAATTTTTCCTTCGATCATTCACAAGAAAACCAAAGCCAAGGAAATATAACTCATATCGTAACGACTATGAATAATCAATACTCTACTCAAGGTTACATGCTGGAATCATGATATATGGAGAATGATTATTCAATCACAAGTCATGAGATGTTTGAGGGTGAGATTGCTCAGTTCAATCTTAGAATAACACTTCGACTGAGAAAATATATGATCTCATCCAGTGTGCAGAATCCAGAAGAAGCGAGGCCACCATCTTATGGACCACAAAATCATCACGTGACTCACAATCAGGCACAACCACTGACCTCTGACCCCCTACTGACCATATCACATAAAATACCAAAAAATTGGAAAAATAGAAAATTCAAAAAAATGGACAATTCTGAAATGGAAGCATTTTGCAAGAGCCTGATCTTAGAGCTTCCATTGATCAATGCCATAGAATATGTGCCTGATCTTAAGCAATTTGTGAAGAGTCGACTAAATATTTAAAAGACAGGCAAGACGCGATCTAGGGCTGAATATCATATCATATCTATGGCCAATTCTTTGGTGATTTGAAGAGCCACAAAGTCAAGCGGTTGACTCGGATTATGTGCGAAATTGAGGATTCTGCATTCACTCATGTTCGGTTAGACGATGACTCCACATTAAACATCCTCCCCAAGTCTGTCTTTGACCAACTCAAACTCGGACAACTAAAAAAGACTAGGTTGATCGTTCAACTACCTGATCGATCCACCAAAAGACCACAGGGGATTGTTTCGGTCATCGTAAACTTTCGAGGTGACAAACACAAAGTGGACTTTATTGTCCTTGACATCGAGCACCGCGGAGGATTGTCCGAGTCTCCTATCATTTTAGGAAAACCGTTCTTAGCTCCTGTTAAGGTGATTGTGGATCGTGAGACGCAGGTAATCATGTTCTCGAACTCAGACCACAATGAACAAACCCTCAATGATACGACCTGCTCTGAGTAAATCCGACTTGAAATCGGCAATCATGATCAGGAGACAACCATGTCACATGATAAGACCTCTCCTCAAGAAACACAGACACAAACCCTGGGAGAGTCGTCTGAGGGACTGACTGTTGAACAAACCTTTGATTCTCACCCCAATACAGCTCCTTTGAGAAATCAAGATTTTAGAGCTTATGATGAATTGGACCATGTTTTGATGAACATCATAATTATTTGAGTGGTCTAATTTTCGAGTCGGTAGTAATTCATGAGATACTTGAACCATACATGGAACCGACTCAAGAAACCCCTAATGTCACCAAAATTCACGAATATCATGAAGTGACATCAACATCCCCAACCAGCAATCACAAAGGCACCAGGAACGTGCTCCCTCGCCCGAAGCCACGTATGATCCTACAAGAATTGATCGACTTTTATAGGGATTCATCTGATGAGGAACTCATAAATGCCACATCGGTTACTCAAGTTAGGGAGAAGATGATTATCCATCTTCCTCCTAATGCTTTTCAAGGAAACAAATCGACCAAGAAAGTCACCTTTGACCTTAGACACCATGTGATTTCTGAAGAGTGCTCATCCAGTCCTGAGGTGGTCCATCATGTAAGTGCAATAAGTACAACTATGCTCAAAGGGCACTTACCCCTGGTTGATAATAGTTGGAGATCCTCTGCGTTCGATTACTATTCTTCTGAGGACGACTCTGATGATGTCTGGTCCTCTCCATCCTCCCCCTCTTCACCCCCTCCACATCTCCATACTATCTCCCGCCACACTTATGCAAGAAGGTTCGTCGCAAACCTCCTTGATCTTGTACATCCGTAAATCTACCAGGTTCACCACTTTTAATTATCCGATCATACTTAGGTTGACCAAAGCCTAAGTATAGGGGGAGATGTACCATTGTGTATACTTCACTTCTATTATTTCTGCTGACCCTCGACTGCCTCATTTCATGTTGTTCCGATATGCTTAGTCCCTCAAAAGTCTAAGTATAGGGGGGCATGTCGACTTCTTTTTCTTTTTAACTCATCTATACTAAGTACGAGCTATGTCTGCATTTCACTTTGTGCCATGAGGACATAGCACAAGCTAAGTATAGGGTTGTGTTTGTATATATTCTACATACTTTATCCATAGCTCGTACTTTAATTATTTTCATCTAAAATCAGGGATGGGTACAAGTTGTGTATATTATACTAAATTCTTTTTGAAAATAATACATGCTTTAAAAAAACAACAAAAACAAAAAAAACATTTGAAAAAAATCACCCATGGTCTTGCATTTCATTAAGCATCTCATGCATCCATGCATTCCTTGGTTGGTTTATCTCTGACACATTCACTATCACTCAAGGCTTGAGGATTTGAAGAAACTGGATTTCTGAGATATTGAGAGACCGAGTTAGCTAGTTTTAGTCACTAGGGTTTTGAAACTTAATATTCCACACTTCCCTAGTTTAAAATATTTAAGCGCTATATTGCACTCTTCATGTCTACCTTCTAAAGAATATGACCAGCACATCACTTTCACAACTGCATGATTGATAATATGAGTTGAGTTATCACTTGAGGAACCGGGACTCATGATTTGAGTTTAGTGATGCTCGAGGATGGGATAAAGTTGATGAAGGCTTCAAGAAACTTGTGTGAGCAAAACCCTGGCCAGTATGTGAACAAGTTCGCATGCTATCGTTTGATATCTACCTATGTGCCAGGGTATGATGAAACATAGTTACTTGTTGATTAGTGTGCGCCGACTCTTGGTAAAAGTAGTGGAGATAGACAAAAAGAAAAGAAAAGAAAGAAATATTCAAAGAAAAGCTCTACCATTACAAGTCAAATTCAAAAGAGCTTCCACCAAAGGTGAGCGCTCCCAACCATTTCAAAGTGTCTACTTGGATCAAACACTATTAGGACCAAGGAGTCGGGCTAGCACCAAGGGCTCTGCATCGTATAGTGATACATGTCTGGTGTCGAAGGTATCTTAGATACTTAAAAGAGACGCACCCCGGTGTACTCCCATGAAAAAAAGTGCAGACGACTCGGAATTCTCTTGACGGACATATCAATCGACAAAATAAAAATATACATGTGTTGAACAATAAGGCACTCGAGAGGCCCTTGTTCCAATGTGAGGGAGAGAAGAGAATACACAATCCTATGCCCTCCATCATCTGGTCATCCATCTACTCTTTCAAGTCTGACAAACTAATGAGACGGTGGAATGTAAGAACCGACTTATTCCCTAGCATTGAGGATTAGGTCTAGAGGAGAGTTTCTTGGACTGGGACCTTAGGTGACATCTTGACCCGACTCTCATGAATGCAGTACACTAAAAGTCACATCCTTATATTATATGTACAAACAAAGAGTCTGATAAATAGAGAAGTTGGATTCCTTTTGATCAAAGCATGGTTGAGCCCAGAATTTTAGGATCACTCAAATTAATGGTCTTCGATGAATTGAGCCTTGAAAATTCACAAGCACAGTTAGGGATTTATCCAACTAAGTCATCCATTCATTGATGCTCGGGGACGAGCATGGGTTAAGTATAGGGGTATGATGAATCTCATATTCATCACGCTAAAATTGGTCAACTAGGCTATGTTCCCCAAAATTCATATGCATTTAATCATTAACATAGCATCTTTAGCATTCATACTTGTGTAAATAATATTCGCATATCATCATGCATAATTGCATAAAATAAGGAACCAAAATCCAAGTGTAAATTGACCTAATAAGCTGCAAACTTCCCATATTTTTAATTAATTCATCCTAACTCCAATTGACTCCAAATGATCTTCATTGTTTAGATATTACTAACAAGAATAAATAAAAAATACAAAAAATAGTAACTCAAATAATGGCAAATAAACCCATAACCTAATTTCACATCAGACGGACTAAAATGCACATCTTCCTCATACAGTGTCTGATTTTGATCTACACACTTTTAAATACTCGATTTTTAAATACCTTAAAAACAAGACCAACTTCATAAAATCTGAGCACATATGTGAAAGTTGGGTTTTGGGGCTCTTTTGTGCATTTTATCATTTTGTGATTTTTTACCTGAGTTTTTATGTACATATTTAACCCATTTAATTTTATTTCTTTTTCATTTGTGTTCTTTGATGAAAGTTTTATCAAGTGGCATAAAATTCCAAATTTAGATCAAGACTGAAATGAAAGAAACTTACTGAGACCAAGTAACCTTTGTGAGTCTGTGCAAAAATATCATATTCCGTACTTCTATTTTATTCCCCTATTTTCTTATTTACTAAAAATCCAAAAAATAGATTAATGGGCAATTAAATGTCTTTTGTTTTACCATATTTTCTAGGTTTTTTATCCTCTTTTAAAAACAAAAAAAATTTGCAAAACTCCAAAAAAGCTGGTTTTCTATACACATAGAGACCACCAAAAATACCACTTTGTACAGATGAACTCCTTTGCTCCCGATTCTTCATGAAAGTTGTAGATCTCGTCGAGAATAACAACTTTCATAAAGGAAAATTTTTGATTCGCGGTCCCTTTCTATTCTTTTCTATTTTTCTTCCCTTTTAAATTTCGATTTTTTGGGTGACACATGGCAGCCCCTAGGCGTGCCACGTGGCACCCCACTTCCTCTCCCCTCCCCCTTCTTGGTCGCATGCTCAGCACGTGACCCCCTGCCAACCCTCTCTTTCCTCTCGCATGTGCCCGCATGTGCCGCCATCTTCCTCAGCGTGCATTGCGTAGCACGTGCCCGAGCAGGACCCTTACGCCTGCAACCCTCCTCCGATCTCTGGTAATCGTCACGGCCGCTGCGCCTCTGCCTCGCTGTTACGCTTCCCCCTCCAGACGTCACCTCCACACCTCCGCCCATTACGGCCTCACGCGAGTAATGGCCGCTGCCACCTCACCTATAAAATTCCATCGTCGTCGCACCCTACAACCCATCCACCACTATTGTGACCTTCTCACCCAGTCCTGTCTCCTCTCCGGTGACAACAGTAGAGGGTCTCTTCACTGGGTGATGTTGACGAGAAGTCATGGTGAGATCCAAAACCACCTCCTTGGCCATGTAGCATCCATTCCAAGCTGCTAAAGCTCTGTCTCTCATTCATCGGTGACCTAGAGCGAGGACCTCCAGGCCATCCCAGACGAACCTCTCCTCTCTTCTCCGCCTTCAGCTCTGCTCCGACCACCGTCCTCCCTAGGTATCCACTTTGTCTTATGGTAGTCGTTTCAGATCCTTGCATCGATCCCCCAGCCTCCCCTCCTTCCCTCGATGCCACACTTCTCCCTTCGTCGCTTCACCTCTATCTTTCCAGAACCTCCGTCTATCTTCGGCCTCGCACAGGCTGGAGCTCCGCTCCTACTCCATCGCCCTCGCAGATCATCTACCCCTCTTTTCTTCCTTGGTTTTTGCCAATACATGCAAGTCTAAGTCTCCACCTTCGCGCTATGCCTCGCACCTGTCACACAGCCACACGCTCCTCCTCCGCTCCCCATCGGCCACTGCCAGCAATTGGATCGGGGGATCCAATGGCTGCAACGCAGCCACATCCCCCTCCCCAAATCTCGATCCCAAACCTCAAGGCTTGGAGCACCTCGGCGGCCTCCTGGATGTCGCGTGTAGCCAAACCTCTGCTTCGGCGTCTGAACCATCCGTAAAGCTCCTCTCGCTGCCACGTGCAGCTCAGCTACCCGAGTCTTCGTCTCGGAGCCCCGAACCTGTCTCTGCATCCGAACCTCATTACGCACGTGCCGTAGTGGCATAATTGTATATGGGCACCCGCTTCTTCGAATACTCGCAAAAAGGTTCAGCTCCAGCAGAGCACGTGAGGTGTACGCATTTCCACAAAAAAATTGCAAGCATGTCCCTAGAGATTTATCAAAACATAAAATTACCCCCCATCTGGGGTAAATTGTAGAATAGACCTCAACAGAATTTAACAATTATATATAGGTCCCAAAAGGGACTATTTTGAAAATAAACTCCATGTTTTTATTACATTTTAGTCCCTATATCTTAATTTCATCATATCTTGCTCATTTGAACTCTAATTTCAACACACAATATGTCGTTTTGAAGCTATTTATGTGCTCTATACTTTTGCATAACTTGTGGACAATCTGAGGATTTTTCTTGATGATTATTATTTGAGATTCAACCTGATGATTTGTGTAGGATACTCTTTGACATATTTTACGCATTATTTTATGGAGAAAATTAACGATATCTTTTGCGGGAATCGGTTGAGGAATCTAATTTGATTAATTCCTTGTGATCATTGCTGATTTTTCCTAAACAATTAATCTTTGCAGAGGCTTATTCAAGGAGAATTACATTGATTAATCCATTAGTATTTCTATTTAATTATTGAGGATTTAATCACATGGGAGCTAATCTAAGGGATTACTAGAGGATATCTGCCAACCTAACTGAACATATGTGCATATATATTCTGAGGATTTTAACTTAAATTTGCAAGGGCTTCAAAGAGGAAGATTGAGAAATTATTTCCTTGATAATTCTTTGAGATAATGACTATTCAATTGAGGAATAACTTATAGGGAAATTAACATATTACGAATAACGAATCCTTGATCTTATTAGATTATTTATTGATATTCTGAGCATGCATCTTAGATTTAAATTGATTACATTTCTTGAACTAACATCTCTTTCGATTTGTGATAATTTCGAGGATTAAGTGATCATCTTTTTGGGATTAAAAAATCATCATCGCAGATCCTGTGCTGAATTATTCTCTCTGTTATTTTTTGCATCACATCATCATACTTTACATTTTATTTTTGGATACAGAGATTAACCTAGAAATTATTTAATTATTTAAATTAATTTAAAATCTCGCAACTAGAAATCATTGTTCCCTGTGATCGACCTTGGTATGCTTGCCATGTAAAATAGTTTCAACAACATTCAAAGATTGTGATTTTTGAAGAATCATTTTTTACCTCCTATACTACAATTGCCTATTACTAAAGAGGTGATTTTTGATCTCATCAGTGCACCTCACGTTCCCTTGCTGGAGAGAGGTCCTTATGCAGTTTTTGAAGCGGACAAGGGCTTATACACAAATTATACACCGCACACGTGCAATGCACGTGGTGGGGAAGTCTCGGGGCACTCATCCTGCACGTGGCATGCTTTTGCAGGTTCAGAGCACCTGAGCCTCGAGGCGTGGGTCGAGGCTTGGGGGAGGTGACGTGACGGCCCGCGAACCGTTGGATCAAAGGGCTTGGGCCTGATTCAACAGTGGATGGAAGAGGGGGCGAACGACGAAGGTCGTTGGACAGAGGTCTCCGCAGTGGCGTAGGGGGTTGGCGGAGGTGGCATCCTGACGAGGTGGAGCTACACCTGACGTCAGAGGGGAGTGAGAGGAATCGATGCCCCAGCCGACACACGACGCGAGGGCAACGATTAGCTGAATCGACTCAACATGGAAACAGAGGAGCTCGACCGAGGAGTTTGAGGTGACGCGAGAGGTCCAGCGACTGGTGTGGTGGTGCTGCCTCCGATCGAGACCTACAAGGGTTAGCCCAACATAGGAAAGGGGAGATGGGTCTCCTACGCGGATGGAGGAAAGGGAGCTAGAGCTCCGACCTTTGCAAGGCTGGAGGTGGAAGGTTTGAGAGATACAGGGGAAGCGGCGAGGCAGAGAGATGAGCTTGAGGTTGTAAATAATGGCGAAGATGGAATCTATGGTTCAGGGTTCCTCTACCGGAGGAAGATGATCAGTGAAGGTGAGAATAGAAAGGAGGTGAGTAGGTTACCTGAGGTTGGGTCATGATCGGAAATGAGTCGAGAGCAGAGGTGATCGATGACGGTGGGGTCGAGTAGAGTAGGGTAATCGCCTAGGTATGGCCTGAAGGTCAAAGGGCCTTGGTTGGTCTTCGCTCGAAGGTTACGACAGAGGAGACCAAAGCTGCGTAGCTACTGCGGGTGCTACAACAAGATGCGGGAGAAACCTGGATCACACAAAGACCTGGGGCTCTTCATCGGTCGATAAAGCCTTCCTGTAGTTGTCACCTCTGTGGAATTTCTGGAGGTCGAGCTCCGATAAAATAAAATCAACAAAGATTAAATAGGAACAAAATATGCAAAGTCATATTTTTGTGGTTTCTCATGATTTTCTGATATTTATGGATTTTAATAATTTATGCCAAGCCAGTTAATTGATTAAATAAAATAATTAAAAATAATTAGGTTAAAATATTGATTTTTGTACAAAAAATAATAGACTCAATTCAGGTAGAAAACAAGGGTTATATAATTATAGATTTCAACCTCTAATTTTAGCATAATCAGTGGATGTTATTAATTGATTTTAAGGGGTTTAATTTGTGAGTTGTTAAGGGGATTTCATAAAACAAGCATATAGAGTAGATGAATCATGGATTCATCAAACTCCTGAGCAGGACTCCATCTATCACTGAGACTTTTTCAGATGAGGCAATTCTTTCTTCGCCTCCATTCCCTGGTATGCATATATCATGAATTATCTTGTCTACAAGAAAACTCTGTGAGACTGGCCGAAGATCAAGATTGACAAGTTCTTGGTTGTCATTCATTTCTACCATTGGGAGGATCCACACCTATTTAGAGAGGGAGGAGATTGCATACGGAGAAGATGTATACCTCTAGAGGAGATAATGGGTGTCCTAGACTGTTGTCACAAGCTCTAAGTCAGTGGATACCATTCTAGAAAGAGGACGCATCAAAAGTACTTCAATGCGACCTTTGGTGGCCGACCTCATTAAAGTATGTAGCTGATTACGTAAACAAATGTACTGACTGTCAGATAATGGTCAGAGAAAATCGGTATTTGAGACACAATGCTTCAGAATTACATTCATATTTCCGACATCTTCGGTGCATGGGGCATTGATTTCATGGGCTCATTCCCTAACAGTCAGGCCTTTGGATATATCATGTTGGTCATCGATTATGTTAATCGATGGGTGGAGGCAATCCCTACTCGAACCGTCGATAGTCACATCATTCGTCAATTCTTGAAAGATAACATCATCTCGTAGTTCAAGATTCCTAAAATTTTCATATCTGATGGAAGGAGCCACTTCATTAATAAAAAGGTTAAGAAGTTGATCAAAGAATATGGCATTGAGCATCGTGTTATATTGATGTACCACCCTCAATCCAATGGCTTCATTGAATGTTCCAACAGGGAGATCAAGACTATCCTGCAGAAGCTTGTACGACTAGACAAAATGAATTGGTCGCACTTGCTAGATTCAGTTCTTTGGGCCTACAGAACAACGCACAAGTCTCCTCTCGGTTTGTCTCCCTACCGCCTTGTATATGGAAAGCTATGCCACCTATCGTGGAGTTAATTCATAAATCATTTTGAGCATTGAGAATGTGCAACTTGTATTCCGAGAAAGCCGTTAAAAATCAAAAATTCATCTGAACTGTTTTCTTGATTTATGGGACTACGCATATGATAACAGCTTAATGTACAAAGAGAAAGTTAAGAAATGGCATGATAAACACATCAGAAGGAAGACTTTCGAAAAAGGACAAAAGATGTGGTTGTTTGATGCGAAGTTGAAAATCTTTCTGGGCAAATTGTAGAGCAAATGTACTGAGCTATTTATTGTGAAAAACCATGCGTAACAACGGGAGTTTACTTCTATCTGAATTGTCACCCGACGCACAGCCTTTGGTACTCAACGGATAGTTGCTGAAGCCATATCTAGAGCACGATACTTCCATAGAAATAGTATTTCAAGACGAGCTCACAGATTTGAAAGGATCAAACACTTTGAGTAGAAAATCACAAAAATAATTTTGTTTTCTTCTTTTCTCTTCTTTTTTTCTAATTCTTTAGAAAAGGTGTCCGCCCCTTTCATCACTGTTATACTTAGGATGTACTTTGTCCTAAATATAGGGAGGTGAGAACCCCAAGTTTTTAATTCCGTGATCCCTCACCTGTCTCCTCAACTTTCGTTATTCTATCTATACTTAGGTATATTTTACCCGAAGCGTAGGGGGAGATAGATCAAGGCATTGATTTTGTACATTCCCGTCCATGACCCTCCCTGCCTTCCGTACAGTCTGTTATACTAGGGATTATTTCATCCTAAGTATAGGGGGCGATCAACTTCCTATTATTTGCCTCTTTAGTCATTGTAGTATAGACGTCTCTATAATTATTACGAGTTATGTCTTCCTTTTTCTCTCTGATTTATGAGGACATAGCTCAAGCTAAGTATAGTCAGGTCATATATACGTTGTATATACTTCAACCATAACTGGTGCTTTCATATTTTCAATAATGTAGCTAATTAATAAAAGATACAAAATTCTTTGTAAATACAACGATAAATTAAGTTTAAAATCTTTTGCAAAATGAATTGAAAAATGGTTTAAAATGTTTGGAAAATTCTTTTGAAATTATTTGGAAAACTTTTCAAAATATTATCAAATCTTTGTAAAAATCCTTTGGTTGTAAAAATATATTTATTTGTGTAAATAAATTTTTTGAAAATCTATTTGCAAATGGTTTGAAAAATGATCTTAGAATCTTTTGAAAATCTATATATACTATTTGGAAAATATTTAGAAAATGATTTTCAAATTTGTAAATGTTTGTAAAAAAAATTGTTAAATTATTTGTAAAAAAAGAAGTTTTCAAAATATTTGTGGAAGTCTTTTCAAATGTTATGAGAACCTTGTGTAAATAGTAGCTTAAATAAAATCCTTACAAAAGTTGTATATCAGAATTTGTATATAAATCCTACGAATAAACTCACTCACTTTCAACTAGTAAAGTCCCAGTGTAAAATACACCATCACTTTAGTAAAATATAGAAGCACTCCCATGTAAATAGCTATATATATTCCTTTTACTGATCTTATTCAAAAATCCCTAAAAACTTACAAAATCCAAAATTCGAAAGCATTTGCAAAACCTTTTAAAAAACCTCCATAATAATTTATAAAACATTTTTCCCAAAAATCCATAAAGTTCAAAAAATAAAATCACTTCACAAAAAAATTTGCTTGTATTGTCCATAGTATTTGCATTTTTTGAATGATCAAGACAATTGAACAACTCTGAATTAAAGTCTAGAGATTGGAGCTTTGTATAGACCTTAATGCACTTAATTTCAGAGGAACCCATTAAGGATTGGAATTGAAACACTTCAGGTCACCTTGACTTAATTATTTATGTTCCATGAGACTATGTTCGTGAATCGATTCATTGTGTCTAACCAGAACCCTTCATATCATCTGTAAGACTCTTGAGACAGTGGATTGACTAGAAACCTTGCGCTTAACTCTTAGCTCAACTCAGATGGGCTGCTGAAAGATATTGGAGCCTAGGTCGGGATGATACTAGGTCGCTTCGTCAGTGGTGGCACATTAGTCATTCGTGGGGATTGCCAAAACCGGTACTTGAACCCACTTATTATGGTAGCCATGATATTTAAAGACTGAAGACTTAATTTAAATAATGCTTCGGATGAGGAATAGTCTGTGGGAGTAACTTTCTTCCAAACCCCTAAAAATGGGTGGACCAAAAGATGCTATATCCGTTGAGACACAAACAAGAATGCATGGAAATATAAAGTCAAAGAAAAATCTAAAGAAGAAGCCTACCCCAATAATTCCACCACAAATATGAGCTTCAAAAAAAGCCTGCTTCTCGGTGAAGACTCGGTTACACTGATCGAGCTTCACAAGGGAATGAATACTACACTTGTTCATTCCCAGTTCTTTTCCCATTCTTCCAACTTCTTCCCCCACTCGGTTGTAAAGACTAGCGGTACCCGACCTTAGAAGGGAATATCTGTCTCCACGAGGATGAGCTACTAGAAGAGCATACTCTTTTATAGCTCAGCGGTTTTCCTCATAAGAGCTGAAAAAATCATACAAATGGATATGTCATTTCAAAGTAGCAAGAGTTTGTGATTGAGAGGATGGCTCCGACCTGACTGTGAATAGAACTAGACGATAGAATAATGGAATCTAAGGGTTGTTGTGTCATGTTTCCTAACCTTAGTGCGGTTCTGAACAAACTAATAATCCAAAGGTCTTAATTGAGCTCCAAACTTTGATTTTAATAAGACATGTTTAAGAGTCGAAAATCATTCCAAGTTCCGTATTTTTTCTTTTCTTTATTTTTTTCCTACACTTATAGGCATAAGTGTTTGCTAGGGACTTGCAAAGGCAAGTATAAGGGAGTGATGAATCTGTATTTCATCACCTTTATTCTTTCATTTTGACCTTGAAATTCTAGTTAAATGCGTGTTTAAACAATTTTCCATTGAATGTATGTTTCATTTGTTGTTTCATCTGTTAGCCTTGATTAAATTGATAAGTAATATTTATGAAAATAATTAACTAAACATCATTGGCCATTGAATGCCTATTTCATGAAAACCATAGTTTGTCCTACAATAGTTGCAGGACAACTTTTACATTAAAAACAAGGTTGCTTGATATGCTTAGAAATTTTAGGATCTAAAAAATTTTAAGATGCCTAATATTTCTGAGTGTTTATTATATAGTATAATGTCGGTAATCAAAGTTGATCGATAAAATCGCAAGCATGTTGGCATTATTTTGTATTGTTCTTAATCGGAGTGGTGAAGGTGTCTAGTACGGGTATGCTGGCTTGGTTTACTAATTAGTGCCTTGCATGATAAGGAAAAGCTCCCTCCTAACATAACTCGAGTGTACTGACCGGGTCTATTTTTGAGAGAAGAATAATATGAGTACGTCAAGTTGCACTTTAATTATTTAAATATAAAATAATACGTACTTGTGAGGGTGTATACTATATAGTAATATCAAGCAAATCCTAAGTGTTTGTTGGTTGATTGAATGGATTGATAATTAATTTAATATGATTAGAATAATTAAATCCAATTAAAAATAAATACTCTATTATGAATAGAGTTGTAATTCCCTTAGAAGAGTTAGAAATGTGAATATGACCCATAATGATTAATTAAAGTTTGAACGTGATATGAAGGATCATATAAATGACATACATGGTCTCTTGTTAAGGCGAAGGATTCCATCGCCATGGATTGTATGTAGGAGACGCATGTCTGAAATGATAGCTCATGCATACAAGCGCACATGGATCAGGCTCTTTGTTTCTCGAAAGAGCAACACTGTATGCGTAGTTACCTCAATTTCGGTTTCTCATATTATATGGGTAATATTGGATTATGCATAGTAAGTTCTAATCATGTTAATCATTGGCTCAATTAGCAACGGTTCAACATCGCCTTAGGAGTTGTGGGCTCGGGTCTTAAAGATCGAATTGGAAAATGCAATTTGGACTTTTAAGGCGAAATGAGTTCCCACTTGTTTTTATCTGAGTTACAGTTTCTCATAATATTGAGAAGTAACAAGGGTAAAAAAGGAATCCCGATTCTTACTAGAGATTTAACGGTAAGTATATCTCTAGCTTTGGAAGTGATTAAGGGAATATACTTTTAAAGTTGAAAAGGCAAGACTAATTTAATTAAAAATCCTTAATCAAATATTTTAGTTTTGAATATATAACTATTTATATGTTCTAATATAGTGCATTCTTATTTTTAGACAATGAAATCCTTAAATCAACTCAGTAGGCTCCTAGAGGTCAACCAGTTGACCAGGCCAAAAGACTTGGATTGGATCCATAATTTTGAATCTTATCCTTTCAGTAGATCACATTTCTTATGTGCTCTCTAAGGAAAAGTACCCAAAGCCTGCTAGATCGGAAGAAAACAAGTTGTGAAAAATATGATGAAGATCATACATTGAGTCGATGTTATATTATGGGATATTTATCCGATGTGCTCCAGAAACAACATGTGAATATGGTTTTCTATCATGATATAATGCGTAATCTAAAAGAGATGTTCGGTGATGTAAATCGTGCAACGTTATAATATCATAAAGGAACTTATTTACTGTAAAATGCAGGAAGGGGCTTTGGTTCAGAAACATGTAATCAAAATGTTTGTTACCTCTCGAAACTGGAGACTCTCGAGGTTGAGATGGAAGCATACATGCAGTCTGACTTCATTTTGTTGTCTCTCCCCAAGCCTTTCACCAATTATGTAGTATCGTACCACATGAATAAAATGAGATTATATAATGTTTAACTCGTGGCTTCATTAAAAGTCTACAGAAGACATAATAAAGAAAGAGAATCCAACTGGCATTGCAATGGTTGCACAAGTCAAGGGGAAGCACGATCAATAGTAAGGATCTCGGAAGGGTCCAGCCCAGAAAAAGAAGAAAAGGAGTCAAGTTGTTAGCTCATCTTCTAATACTTCCACACCGATGGTAGCGAAGAAAGATGATGTCTGTCATCACTGCAAGATGATGGGGCACTGGAAGCGTAATTGCCCAGAGTATCTTAAATCTACAAAGAAAAGTAAAGCCCCATCAGGTATAAATTCTACTTTCATCATTAACCAATTTTCTCGTAGGACGAGAAGGTAGTTGGATCATCGACTCTGGTGCTTTTGTTTATTTATGCAATGCACCTATTTCAGAAAATTTCAAATCCTGATGAAGCGGAGATAGTCATCCAGACGAGATATGATGCAACTGTTGCCGCAGTCGTCGTCGGAACTTGCAAACTATCATTATCTAGTGGAAGAGTCCTAATATTTGAAGAGTGACTTTATGTTTTAGATGTTTAGAAGGAACCTTATATCTATATCTATGTTAGTTAGAAATGAATATTCGTTTCTATTATGTAATAAACTTGCATAAGTCAGTATGATTAATATATTGCGGATGATGTTCTAACTTCTGGTGGACTCTATGAATTGTGTGTTGATGAATATGTTGTAAATTTTACTACCATTAATAAAATCCTAAAACCAGAGAGGATGGAATCATTCAAACATGATTTGACATCAATGGCTTGGTCATTTATTTGTTGATAGGATCAATAAATTGATAAAGGATGTACCCTTATATTTTCTACATGTTCAAACTTTGCCTATCTGTGAATATTGTATTCGAGGTAAAATGACTAGGATGCCTTTTTGTAACAAAGTTTCACGATGCGAAGATATTCTTTACTTAATACATGCCGATGTATGTGGTCCCTTCAGTATAGTGACCCGAAATTTATAATGATACCATTTGAAGTTTATTGATAACAATTTGTGATACATGTTTATTTTCCTACTACGTCATAAATCTGCAACCTTTGAAAAGTTCAAAGAGTTCATGGCTTTGGTTGAGAACAAAACCGATAGGAAGATTAAAAGGATTCGATCTGACTGGGGTAGCGAGTACCTCTTCGATGAATTCAAGGAATACGTCTGAGAGAAAGGAATTGTCTTCGATCTTACTCCTCCTGGAGCTCCCCAACTTAATGGTATTGTTGAAAGACGCGACATGACCGTAATGGACATGTTCCATTTAATAATGAGTAAAGCATATTTACCACTTAGTTTTTGAAGATATGTAGTAGAGACTACAATATACATCCTTAACAAGTTTGCTAGCAAATTTGTACCTAAAACTCCTCATGAGCTTTGGTATGGTACCAACTTATTGTTAGACAGTTGAGGATTTGGGGTTGCTTGGTCCATGCGAAGAACGTGGGTGCAAGTAAGATGGAATCTCACACTCAAGAGTGCTACATCATTGGGTATGTAAAGGACAGTATTGGATACCAACTTTATGATCCGGAGACTCAAAAGGTATTCATCTCTAGAGATGTAAAATTTCTAGAAACATACTTAAGACTCAAGATATAAATGAAGTGAAGGGATTCATTGGATTCCCCTCAGGATACTTAGCTTCCTGAACCATAAACTAAAGATGTAAATTAATATGTAACACATGTATCTCTTCGAAGGAGTTTGAGAGTGGTTACACCACCTAAAAGGTATGGATTCCATGTGTTAGGTGAAAGTGACAATAACCCAGCTTCATTCGATGAAGCACTCGCGGATCATGAGATGGATAGATGGATGTCAGCAATGAAGTTTGAAATAGGCTCCATGTATAAGAATTGTGTACAGACCCTAGAGGATCCATCTAGAAGGGTAAAACCCATTGGGTGTAAATAGATCTTCAATAGAAAGAGGGGGCCGGATGGAAAGGTAGAGACCTTCAAAGCATGGCTCTTAGCCAAGGGCTACACTCAGAGAGAAGGCATCTACTACAATGAGACATTCTCTCCCGTGGTTATGCTTAAGTCCATTAGGGCATTGCTAGCTACAATTGCATATCTTGAATATGACATCTGTCACATGGACGTCAGGACAGCTTTTCTCAATGGATACCTCGAGGAGGATATCTATATGGAGTAGCTCTAGGGATTCATAACTGAGGAAAGCAAAGTGTGTACAAGGATATCTATATGTAGCAACCCTATGGGCTCAAGAAAGCTTATCGTAGCTAGAACATTAGATTTGATGAAACCATAAAGAGTTATGATTTTGTTAGTAATCCTGATGAACCATGTGTGTGCGAGGAGATTAGTGGGAGCATTATTGTGTAATTTTGCTTTACGTGGATGGCAGCCTTATCATTGGGAGAGATACATGGATGATTATCAGTGTTAAGAGATGATTTTGATATTGTCATAGGTACATTAAGAATATCTTGGAACGTTTCCATAATGGAGAATTCCAAGAAAGACTTCCTTCCCTTAAGACATGGTATTCACCTGTCTAAAGAGATGGCTCCTCAAAGTGTTGAGGATAGGAAAGACGTGGCTAGATGCCCCTACACAGCAGCTGCGGGAAGCCTAATTTACGCCATGATGTGCACAAGGCCAGATATTTATCATGTAGTGGGAGTCGTAAGTCTTACCAATCCTTCTATTGATGACAACACGGGAATGCAGTCAAGAACATTTTTAAGTATATAAGAAGGATGCAAGATTACATCTTGGTCCATGGAGATGGTGATCTCTAAGTTTTAGGATACATAGATTCTGACTTCAATCTGATATTGATGATCGCAAGTCAACATCAGAGTTTGTGTTCATGTTGAACGATGGTGTTGTAAGCTGGAGAAGCAAGAAGTAGGATACTACAAGCGATTCAACAATATAAACCGAATACATTACCGCATCAGATGTTGCAAAGGAGGCAGTGTGATTGCGCAAGTTCATCCTGGAACTTAACATAGATCTGATACTCCCATCCCGCTACTCTGTAATAACACGAGAGCCATGACACGGGCGAAGGAACCTAGATGGTATCAAAAGATCGAGCACGTGGAAAGGAAATACCACATCATTCGGGAGATTGAAAAGCACGGTGACATCATCATCACCAAGATGGCCTCCACCGACAATGTTGTTGATCCTCTTAACAAACCTTTGACACAAAAGGTTTTAGAACAACATGTTATGAGCATGGGTTTAAAGATTGTACTGGAATGATTATGAGGGCTAGTGGGAGATTGTTTGCCATGTGAGCCCGAGATGAACCATTCATGCAATAAATGTTATAATATTTGATATATTAATAAAAGTTATTAATCTATTTTACTCCACGTTTGAGATTAATATGAATGCACTGTAAGGCCCCTTAGTGCAATTAGGGTCATGTACCATCGTCATCTTAATGATCACACAACTGTTGATTCAATGGTTAAATCATAGAGGCAGGTGCTTGAATGATATCTGAGGAGTTAGATTGAGGATTCATCAATCATCGTCAAATGATTGTTAAGAGATGATCTCCAACATGAGAAGGAGATGACAATCCTTCCCTAAAGGTTGATATTTGACCGACCGCTTGATGTCGGTCCTATACATAGGATTAGATATTCGGAGGTGTCAGGTAAGTTAGGTCAAAGAGTTGACTTAACAAGATCGAGATAACCAAGACCTATGTCATTTGATGTCACGATATAGGCATGCATCCTTTGACCGGAGATAAATGTATTGCTATATGTCTAAGTAAGTACATTTGGCAGTCCGTTCGGTTGATGAGCTAATCAAGGTCTATACACCAGGGGGTGTGCATATGAGGGCATATGAGTAATACGATATCTCAAAGGGATCAGGCAGGTTCATTGTTGAACCGTAAGACATCAGGTCACTAATGAGGTATTGAGGCCAATCAAATTCCATGCATGTTTGTCTTGTTTTCGAAGCATAACAAGAGTTCGTAGATACAATATATGCTTTTGGAGAGCATATGATCTATACCAACTCCCGATGACCGAATGAGAATCTTAATGATAAAACCCTGAAGAAGCAGTCTTAAAGAGATCTAAAACTTCAGGTTTATTCTAGGTCTTCTAGTACGTAGGATATACGGGTATTAGGAATACTCGAGGGTGATGTGATTATAAATGTTTGTATAACCATGACGCTTCCATTCTAAGGGACTGACGAAATAGGTTTGGATTTTGGTGACTCCTCTCAGTAGAGAAGTAATCTAATCTTAGCCCAAAGGTTGGACATTGATATGAATGTGATTCAGATGCAATGAGAAGATTAGATTTATGGATTTGATTTAATCAAGCATCTTTGAGAGGTCCCCGAGATCGGGATTCGAGGTATGATCTCAATATCCAAATCACTATATGTGGAACGTGCAATCACCCCACCCTTATCTCCAAGTATCCACGGAGAAAGCGCATTATTCTTGAAAGAGTTCAAGAATAATTCTATTGTTGAATATTATATATGAGCATTGAAAAATTTATAAATAAATGTAATTTAATTATCAAGAATAATGTTAATATGATTCACATTATTTAGACGAATGAGAATGCTGATCCAAGATAATTAAATATGATTCAATTATTATGAATATGAATAATGTGGATAACACTATCCATATTAGTCAATATATATAGTATAAATGTGATTTTTAATATATTAGATAGAGCTACTTGTAAGTAGTATTTACAAATTAAATGCGATATGAATTAGATTCATATTGAGCAATTAATTAAAAATATAATTTTTTATTTTATTTTAGGCATGTGAATATGATTCACAATTTTCAATGCATGATTGAAAGTGTCACAAAATAATTTGGAATTAGTTCGTGAGATAATTTGCAATAAAAGTTGATGCTAAAGGATTATGTGAGATACACGATCTCACATTATTGGAAAAGGGGAAGCCCTTCCACATAGGGAGGGTGAACGACCACCCCTGGGTCCTAAATCAAGGTGGTCCCCCCATTTGGAAGGAACTTGTTGCTTGCCTCATCTCCTAATCCTTGTGTATTGATTTCATTGAATGAATTTATATTAATCATTATTCAATATGTTTATTTCAATTAAATTAATTTTTGTTGTAAATTTGAATAACAAAATCATGACCATTGAAAGAAAACATAAATCAATATCAACCATTGATTTTGTGTTGTACATGGACTATGATCTATGGACTCCCAATATATTATAAAAGAAGAGGCAACCCTAGGTATTCTTTTAGACAATACATATTACTCACAAACTCTCCCTCTTTCTCTCTCTTTCTCATCACACGCCCCCTCTCTCTCAAGAGTGGCCGTCCACTTCTTAACCTAGAGAGTATCGTCGTCGTCGCTACATCGTTGTGTTGCCGCTTCGACCACTGGTGGATCTTTGTCTTCCTCGGTGATCTTTGCACGTGAAGAAGACCTCGTATTTCATGTGACGAAATCAGGAGATTCATTACTTGAATCTACGTCTTGTATTGCGAGAAAGGATGTGTCTCATCAATGCGCTCATAAGTGTCTCCTCCATCAGTTTGGACTTGATACATGCGGTCTCTTACATTAGAAACTTCAATGGCAACAACGCTTCAAGAGATATGCTTATATATTCTTTGTGGTCTTGATGGAGCTATTCGAGAAGTGTTCTTGAAACATGTGGTTTCATCATTTTAAATTTTTTAAATTCCATTGCACCGAGCCACTAGTATGACTAGTCGCTCCCGATCGCATATGATGCGATCTTAATGCTTCCGTTATGCATTAAGGCCTAAACCCTAACCTTCAACAACAACTTGCTATATAAGGACAGAGTTTAAGAAGTGGCATGACCAGCATATTTGATGCACGAACTTTATCCCAAGACATAATGTATCATTGTTCGACGCTTTAGTTAAAGTTTTTTCCACAAGAATCTAAAGTCAAAGTGGATGAATCCCTGTATAGTGAAGGAAGTGCATAGTAATGGTAGTGTAGATATAGCTTATCTCACAGATGGTGTACGTTCTTTCCTGGTCAATGACTAACTGTTGAAACATTTTATTGGATCTGTAGAACGACTGGTCCAGTTGACATGGTTGACTTCTTGTCGATTGAGTACTTTGTAGACATTTCAGATACAGTATAAAGCTGCACTTTGAAGATTCATATCAGATAGATTCAGCGGCTACCAAATTCATTCCATTCTTCCCTTTCTTCGCAAACGCTTGATTTATTCCTTTAGGATTCGTTTCTTCCCTTCTTAACTTCTTACTCTTAACTTAGGTTATTTTGAGCCTTAGTATAGGTGGAATCCAAACTCTACTTTTGCATATTCTTTTAGAACCGTTTCAGCCATCGCCACAATCCTTATGACCATCATTTCGTTCCTCTACTTAGGTTATTTTCAGACTAAAGCGTAGGAGAGATCGAGCTCCTATTCTCCTAGTTGTTCTATTTCTGTTCTTTTGTACCCAATCTCTCTGTCCTCCAGCCCTGAACTTAGGCTATTTGAAGCCTAAGTATAGGGGGTCAGACTGGTTTCATGTCATTGTCTTGTTTTTTTCCATCTTCATGCTTAGTACGAGTTATGTCTTTCATTTCACATAGTACCACGGGGACATAACACAAGCTAAGTACAGGGATGTGTATATATTTCATATATACTTTTATTCATAGCTCGTACTTTCACATATTATGTATTTTATTATGGGCTACGAGTATATGAATTTGGAAAATGGTTGTAAAAATGAAATTTAAAATATTGGGAAAATTTTTATATATATTTGAGATGTTTTGAAAATATACTTTGCAATTTCTTTTGAAATGGTACAAACTATTTTGTCACTATAACACATTGTTTTATGTATATATACTTACAAATTCTTTTCTTAAATTAATTAAAAAATTTGACATAATAAATAAAAATCAAACAAATCATCTAACTATTGAGTTGGTGTTTCCTTGACACTTACACATTCACATAAGGCTTATTTAGATTCATAGCACTTGGTTTATGAGGTCCTAAATTTAGAGTTAACATAACTGAATCATTGGTGTCATAGACTTAATAACCCACACTTCCATAGTTTGAAAGATTTGTGTACCATATTGCATACTTAATCTTTTTCTTAAATAAATGACCAGGACCTCACATGAACGATTGTGTTTATGATGAAATGAGTTGAGGTTTCACTTGAGGAACTAGATCTTGATATTTGAGTTTGGACTTTATTTTATGATGCTCGAGGAAGGGATAAAATTAATGAAGTTTTCACGAAACTTGAGTGTTAGCATTTTAGCCAGTATGAGAACATGGTTCTTATACTATCTCTTGATATTTACCTAAGTGCCAGGGTGTGATGAAACTAAATTAAAATCTTGATGAGTGTGTGTTGAGTCTTGGTAAAAGCAGTGGAGAAAGTCAAATAGAAAAGAAAAAAAAAGATAAAGAGAAAAGCACTTACAATACTAAGTCAATTCCAAAGAGCTTCTTCCAGTGGTGAGCACTCCCAGCCTTTTAAGTGTCCACTTGGACCGAAATCTTAGGCTTTTATGAGTTGGGATAATATCCAAAAAGGGCTCTACATCACAAGCGATACAAGTCCGAGTGTCGAAGGTATATTAGATATTCAGAAGAGACACACCCCGGTGCATTCCCATGAAAACAAGTACAAACGACTCAACCTCTTTTTGACGGACACACTGATCAGCAACCAATAATATTTATGTTGAAGTAATAGGGTGATTGAGAGAACCCTTGTTCCAAAGAGAGGGAGAGTAGAAAAGACACAACCTATCCCTCCATTATATGGTTGTCCATCTACCCATTTAAGTATAACAACTAAAGAGGCGATGGATTAAATGCAAGAATAGAGTTATTCCCTTGAGATGAGGACTGTGTACTTACGAGAGTCTCCTGGACATGTGCTTTAGGTGACATCTTGACTCGACTCTTATTAATGCATTCGACATTTAAAAGTCATACCTCTTATTATATGTGTATATTCAGAGAGTCTGATGATTAGGGAAGTTGAGTTACTTTTGGTTAAGGCCCGGTTCAGCTTAGAGTCTTAGGAACTCTAAAACCGAGAGTTCTGGATTGATCTAACCTTGTTTCTACACATGCACAATCATGGAATCAACTAACTAATTCATTCTTTTATTGTTCGAGGACGAGCAAATCTCAGGTACAGGGGCATGATAAATCCATTATTTGTCATCACTATTTGTATTTATTATCCTTATAGATTAAGTGTTTCATTGACATCAATTGATAATTAACTTAATTTAACAATTAACCACATATAATTAATTAACCCTAATTATATGTGTATAAATAAATATATTTTATGCCTATATTTTATGTGTTTTTTAAAATTAAAAATAAAATAAAAATTAGATTGATAGTATGTGTATATAAATACAATTTAGCATTATTCATAAATTAAAAATAAAAAAATAAAAAAACAGTGTTTTAATACTTTAAAAATGCTAGCAAAAATAATATTGTGTGTATATGATGTAGTTTTGAGATATACATGAAAATTGTAGATCTCAAAAAGAGCTGGGACTTACATGTTGAATACTTTTTCTGATTTTATTTATAACTGTTTTATTTGTATGTATCTTTGAATTGTTCATTTTCCTATTTTTCCCTGGACCTGGCTACCCTTTTACCCAAGACACTTCTATTCTAGGTCGTTAATCAATTTGATCAGACAGTAAAGATTCCATCATACCCTCTCTTAACTACCGTCGTCAGATCAAATCTGATCAGGAGCATCCTAACCTCTAATTCGGGCCCCATCTTGACCTTGCAATCTTAACCGAACAGTTGGGACATCGTCCCCGACCTCCAGCAACCTCCTCCAAATGATGCAAGCCTCGCCATCCACCCAATTTACCCTAATTGTCCAAACCACCTCACACAAACTCCTTCGTCGAATACACCAACAACTCCTTAGTCGAACATCCCTCTTTCTCACTAAATTCTAACTCCTTAAAACCCTAACCTCCCTAGCAACAGGAGGTGGTTGAAACCACAACCTTGGCACAGAAACTTCCACCTCCTTCCTCCATAATTATGGATCACCAACGCCAATCAGCCCATCCACCTTTACGAGTGTGATGCATCCTCACTTCATCACCTTTATTCTTTCATTTTTGGCCTTATATCCCTATCTAAATGCATGTATATATCATTAATTTTATAAAATAAACAATCTGTAAATTGTACAAAACATCGTATAAAACACTTCAATCTTTTTCTTTTCTTTCCTTTATTATTTTATTTTGTACAGTTTACAAAGTGTTTATTTTATCAATTTTTTAAACTGTAAATATTATTTAAAATACATGTCCATAATTAAAATAAACTAAAACCATAAAAATTAATTAAAATAAATCAATTACTTTAATACATAAATGGAACATACCTATATATACCTATAAAAATATGTATGTAATAATTTAAATACATAAATGAATTCATAAAAATACAAGACAAATACCTAAATATGTAATTAAATAAATTAAAAATATATAAAAATATTGTATATATTAATAAGATATACAAAACAAATTAAAAATAAAACACCCCATATACATGTATATTTACCTATAAATATACATGTAAAAAGTAATCATCATAAATGACCTCACAAAATTAAATACAAATATAAATTAAATAATACATAAAATTGGAAACATTTTTTATTTTATAGCTAAAAATAATTAATTGTTTAATTTTTTATCGAACTTATAAAATATTATTATTATCTTTTTCCTGGTTGGTCCACGTGGACCAACCAGGGCCCTTCAATTGTTGACCGGAGGTCAATTGTACTGACCTCCATCTGCCTTGTCAAAAACCTTACGAGCACCCCGACTTTGCCCCCATTTCCATGTTTCACCCATGTGTGATGCCACCTTGAGCTCTTTACCCATGTGCAGCCTCCATGCATATCCTCCACGCTGACCATCCCTTCTTCACCTACCACTGCTCCATGGCACACAATCGTGCCTCAAAAATCTCCAGCCACCGGCCTATAAAGCTCCACCGTTCACCGTCTTTTTGCCCTTTGATCATTCTTCCAGAGCTTTTAGCCCCTCAGACCACCTTCTACATCATGCTGGTTGTGACAAGAGTCATGTGTCGGTGGTTTGCAGAGAGGAGAAGACTCGGCGAGGCGATCCAAGCCACCGCCGGAACCATCTCCGACCGGTTCTGCCCTCGAGGCCTCCGGCCAAGTTGAGGCCATCTCTTCTGCTTTTATAGGTAAATTTAGGTCCTAGATTTTAATTTACCCATTTAATTTTGGCTTTAATCCAGTAGTAAGGTGTAATTTTAAGATCCCTAATTTTACCTAGAGCTCGAGCTCCATGACAAATCACTTAGTTCCTCATTGTGTTCCTCCTCGATAACCACCTCCCTTCGCTCCTCGATGCCTTCTCCATCAATCCCTCATTGTGTCAACCCAAATCCACCACGGATTTGGCGAACTAGAGCTTCCTCCTCCACCGTCGCCTGAAGCTCGCCGCCCTCCTCCCATTTCACTACCTCTAGCTCCCTCCAACGGCCGAGGAGATTCCCTCGAGCCAAGGGAACTTTTTGGAGCAGGCTACACGGCTTGAGAGTCATCTTGAGTAGTTGAAGCACTTGGAAGTGCTCCAAATTACTTGGAGCTAGTTGAAACTCCAGATCCTTGTCCAAGCCATCTCCATCTCATCTGAAGCCACCAGCATGCATGGAAGAGCCCTAACGACATCTGGTTGGCACCGGATTGTGAGAAAGCCACTGGACGAAGAAGAATGGACCCATCAAAGTTCAAGGCAGTCGTCTTTTTGCGTGTTCTTCTAAATAGCCCAATTGCCATTGGATCTGGCAAGCGTGCCAGATCTAATCACAGCCATCCATTCCACGCGAAGAGGTGCATACTCAAGGCCCTCCGATCGTCCACGTGCCATGATAAGAACGTCCTGATCACCCAGGATTAAAGGAGTAAATTGCACAAAACCCCTTCATCTTCTTGTATTTTCCAGATAGTTCTTTAAATATTCTATTACGTGTAAAATTAAGTGGAAAATTTGCAGCAAAGCCATTGAACTTTTTATTAATTGCAAATTAATCCAGTACCAACTCATCTCACATGGCTGCCCACATGAGTTGGTATTTTATACTTGTACCCCTCCGACTTCGTATATTTCATTTTAATATATAAAAGTCAAGTTGTAGTTCAAACTTTCCGATGTTTATGCACAAATCCCTTGCCTTTATTTTTAATTACATTCATGCCCCCTAGCAACTTGATTTACTTTTATTAATGCTTTTCTATTTTTTTATAAATGCTTCTCGTGCTCAAAAATAAAAAATCGGATTAAGTGCCTGATTAATTGCTCGTTCATGCCATATATTTTATTTTTTATTTTTTAATCTTTTCTTATTTATTAAAAATAGAAAATGACATATTATTTCCTATTTGAATTGAAAAACGAAAAATACAAAACCTTTATCAAAAAATCCTAAAAATACCTACTATTTATTAGCCTATTTTATCACTAGAGACTAAAATTCGCAAAAAATATCAAAAAGGAAAACCTAAAAATAAGAAACCCTTGTCAACCCTAAAAAGATTGCAAAATAATTTTAAACCCCCCCCCCCCCAAATAGTTTCATGTTATATATTTTTAGATATACTATTTTCTATGTATAAAAATTAGTTTGAGAAATTTTGAATCTATTTAATTTTTTTAAAATCTTAAAACAACTCGATCTAGTTATTAAGTCCCTGATTTTGTATATTTTGGACTTTAAAAAATGAAAGAAATAGCAAAATAAATTACCAAAAATAAAAAAAACAGAAGAAAAATATTTTATTTTGTAATTTTTGATCATCTATAGCTTTATTTATAATTACAATACCATCAATTGTATCATATACCTAGATCTAGTTATATGTTATTTATATTATTATTAACTGTTATAATCCCTTTTAGATATTTTTTAAATCCCTTAGAAAAGAAAAAGGATTATTCTTTTTCTGTTTTCTTATTTTTTATATAATTATTATATATAGTATATATATACCACTTTTATTATACATATTACATATATATACTCTTATGTATACCTTTATTATACAATTAAGAAGAAAAAGAAACTAAAAATCAGAAAATTATAAAAAGAAAATATTATGAAATTAAAAATATAAAAAAATAAGAAAATAATTAATTAAAAATCAACAAAAATATTAAGTAATTAAGTGAGTAAATAGTGTACATTTATACATTATTATTTATTTATAAATAATAATAGTGCTACCCAGTTTGTTTCATGAGTTCGATGCCCTACTATACTTATCCACTATACACGCATATATTGTAGGGTTTATAATAAATTTTGATCGACTCTCTGCTTTGATTGATTGATTATTCTATCTATGTGTGTTAATTGATGAATTTTCCTGAGATCTTTGTGAGTTGTCACAACAACGACTGATCGATCCCCCATTGTGTGGACCACAAGATTGCTCCTCAGATATCCGGGTCATTTCAAAGGGTACCCTAGAGCTTTCACTCCATCACCTCTGACATAGAGAGTGAGTGAGATTAGGAGAGAACAAGGGCTTCACTTCGACGAGATCCAGATCCACCATTGATCGTATCGCAACGTATCCATCGCTGCTCGAGCTTCAAACTTGAGTCAAGCTCGTCGAGCGAGGACTTCGAGGGTATCCAAGCCTTGATCCATGTAATGTTTCTTATCAACTTCAACCCCCCCCCCCCCCCCCCCCAATATCCTCCGGGTTAGCTCGAGTGTCATTTCCATCTTAATCTCTTCAACTTAATCACGCTCGTAGGCACCGGTCCTATTCGAATTAATTAACCCATTTTCATCGCAAAGTCACCACCATCTTCGTTGATGCATTCTTGATCACCTTCTCCTCATCCATGATTGATTCCACCTCTACGCTTTCTCCTTCCTGCAAGGAAATAAAACCCAATTAGGGCTATATTCCCTCACCGTCCATTAAGCCAGCATTTCACTGCATACCATGTGAGTGTGCTCCGGTTATTCAATCTAACATCGCAGGCACCTAAAGACACGTCAACCATCAGAAATCGAATGGAACTTCGTTCAAGTTTTTCTCTATGGACCGCCATGAACTGACAAGGAGTTTGAAGCATCTCCGGACTTCGTCGACCATCGGACTTCATCACAAAGATCTTTTGAAGCTTCTTGTGACATCAACACCGACCCATCAACAACGGAGGAGTAAGGGTGGTCTCCCCTGAGGTCCGTTATTACGTCGCTACATAAGGTGGAGAAGGGAGGAACACGAATAGCAGCAGCCATCCGATCATTCTTTTTCGGCATATATCCAACGGTCCAGAAACAACCACATCGATCTGCCCGATGCAGCGATGTTGGCCACAGCCATGGAGCGCCCGAGCCTCCGTAGAGTACCATGCATCCCGAGCCTCCAGACAATGCCCAAGCCTGGATGTGCGCGGTTTGTCTCACATGTTTGTGTACAAATTGCACCAAAGCCCATCTGATCCTTTCGATTTACATATTAAGCCCCCCATATGTATAATTTACATATACATCCTGTCGGGTTTTGCTATATGCACTTTAGTCCCTATCAGGGACCTTCTTTGTTTTAAAAATTGAAGTTTCAATTATAGTTTATTTTCATTTATGCCCATGGATTGTACCTTGAATATATTTTCATCCATATATCCAAAATTAAAGAAGTCGGTGTCGTTTTGAAGATATTTTTATTCTCTTTCATGTGTTGTTATTAATTTCTTGATTTGATTCATTTTCTCATGCATTAAATTCCATAGAATAAAAACAATTCTTTTAGTCCATTAACGATGTCTAAAATTGATATGTCTCTTAATTATTGCTCATTTAAATACCACGATCTGCATTAAATTATTTTAATCTAACTAGAAGAACTGAATAAACTATTGGAAAATCAATCTTCTGATTAGATAAACATTTTGAGACTATATTTGATGTTGGTCACACTAGGGGTTTAAAGGAGTGACACTTTCACTTGCTTGAACAATTAGACTTAGATAATTAATTCCATAATTTGATTTTATTCTTATTAATTGATCTAATTATTTAATCAATCAATTAGGAGATTTATTGTGTGTTTGTGTATCAAATATCGTGTTGCATTAGCATTATTTTTTCACTTAATATGTTTGCAAAAATAGCATGCATTGCATTCAATTTGCATCTATTTGACCGAGTCACCAATTTATCAATTAACTAAATATTTAACACCAAGATTGATTTAATTGATTGTTTGTATCCTCATGTTGGACCATGGACTTACCCATGATATAAATTCAAGCCTGGTCATTCTTCACATAGATCTTATTACTAAATTCTGGTCGATTTGCTAGTTGGTCATATTACAACGAAGCTTAATTATCACTTCCAATTAGTGGTTAATCAACACGAAGGGGAAATAAAGTTTTTTTAGGGTTGCAACTCAACCAGAGAGAGTTCGATACTTTCTTCTCACAATAGAAGTACACGAATGGGATGTTAGCTAAGTTTGGTTTTGACGAAGTCTATTCTTATTGCTCCAGCAACTCACCTCAATCTTGCTGAGTCCAGTAAGCTTGTTGACCAACTTCTATACAGAGGTATGATCAGTTCTTTGCTTTATCTAGCTATGAGCAGACACATATACTGTTTAGTGCTTGTTTAGTAGCATACTTCAGTCAGTACAAAAAAGGCATTTAATGTAAAAAAGATATTTCATTATCTTGTTTTTACAAAAGATTTGGGTTTGTTTTATGTAAAGATGCATCCATTAGATTGACTTGCATATAGCGACACAGGTTATGTTGACAGTTGTACGGATCGGAAAAGTACAAATAGCATGTACCAGTTCATACGAAATGCCCTTGTTTCCTGGTTTTCCAAAAAAGCAAACTTGTGTGTCTCTTTCTACTAC
Organism: Ottelia alismoides; assembly: GCA_037367405.1. Taxonomy (NCBI): domain Eukaryota; kingdom Viridiplantae; phylum Streptophyta; class Magnoliopsida; order Alismatales; family Hydrocharitaceae; genus Ottelia; species Ottelia alismoides. The sequence continues at coordinate 162,462 of JAZKJV010003416.1, forward strand.
TGAAGCGGAGTATATAACCGTAAGTGACACGGTTATATACTCCGCTTCAGTAGTAGAAAGAGACACACAAGTTTGCTTTTTGGAAAACCAGGAAACAAGGGCATTTCGTATGAACTGGCTACACTAGCCTATTTGTACTTTTCCGATCCGTACAACTGTCAGACAAAACACACTGATGTAACTCACTTTCGAGAGAAATGCTTGAAAGTGAAATCTAATAGACTGCATCTTTAACATACGAACAACTAGTAGACAATTTTACAAAACCCTTAGTTGCATGTTAGTCTGCGATTATTAAAAGGGGCTTAGTGTTATGCAAATTGACCGATATTTGTTGAATTTTTAAATTCACAAAGAGGATCTCAGATCAGGGCACATCCGATCGATCGCGAAGATAGGTCTGATTGATCATCTTTTATCGATCATCAGTTAAGCATTGATCGATCATACATGATCGATCATGTTACAATAACTAATCGATCATCCGGGCTAGAATTCAAATTTTAAAATTTGGATTTTTAGCGTAAGGACGAGGTTGGAAACTACACCGAGGATGTTGCTTATCCTCCCTATCTTGACCTATATGGTTAAGCACCTTCTTATTGCATGACACATCAAGTCTCTCTTCATGGAAAGAAGGACATAGTATCCCTCAAAAGAGTAGATTGATCTAATCCAACACCCTCTGAAGGTTCTTAAATAGACACTCAAGCCCTTCCTCTCCTCCCACGCAAACCAAAAGCGAGAGAGAGTCCACCAAATCCGAGTTACCTCAAGTCCTAAAGCAGGCGTGATCAATCATCTGCTAGATCTTGATCGACAAGCCATGATTGATCATCTTCCAGACATCAGTCGATCATATATAAGTGCAGACTAACTATTTTCTGCTCTTTTTGTTATTTTAGTATGTCTACTTTGTGTCCTAAGGCTCCTGTTTTTACAAGAACTCGTAGCAGTGACAAAGATTGCCCATATGAGATCAAAGGTTGCTTCCTCCTCCCAATTCGCTTCATCTAGTGATCTGATCCAAGCCTACTCATGCCTTTGCATGATGGATTCTAGATCCATCTTTTGTCCCATCTTTAGAGAGCATTTCCCCGCCTTTAACCAGATCTTCGACTTGAACAAGTTTCATAACTTGTTCGACCCCATTTTTTTCTAGGGCACACGAAGTCCCTGATAGATCTTATCTCTATGAATGCGGACGTCGAGTTCTATATGAATCTTGAGGGTATCGATGGCTCTTCAATCTACCACCTTAGGACCACCATTAGCGGCAACACCTTTGTCGTAGACCTCAGTGATCTCCTTCATCTCAGGTTGCTTGAACGTGGGCCCTACCATTATAAAGGTCATTGATTCTTTAGACCAAAACAAGATGATGTAAGCCCTATTGGCCATGAAAAACTATAGGAAGCCCCTCCAATCTATGAACCTTAGGACCCTTATTAGGTTCCTAAACCGAGTGTTCTCCCGGTGTTTCAGAAACTAGAAGACAAACCTTACCTACGTGAATCCAATCCTTGATCTTTGCCATTGTCTTAGTCAAATGGTTCAACTGGTCCCATTATATGTGCTACATCCATTCTTGGATACCGAGTATATTTCTTTCCTTGGGATTTCTAGTGACCCACATCCTCCACTGCTTTGCGGTCCACATCCCTTGTAACCCAACCCACATCACATGAGTTAGACACTTCGGTGAAAAATCCATGTTGTTCACCATCGACGTCGACAAACCCGAAGCTGACCACTTGTTACCACCTCTGGACCCACTCTCGCCCTTCCTACCCCGGCTCCTCGCTTCATTGGATTTGTTTCTATGCCAGTCCTCCCCATGCATATATCTTGTGACCCTTTTTTGTTTTAGTGTTAGGTTATGTTGATGTTTAGCAAAAGTTGTATGCATACATCTTGTGATAGATGAATATCCTGAGAGTTGGAAGGTGATTGTTATATGGAAACTAAAGGGGAATAGTACATAAGATATGTATATGCTTAATGATGGAAAATACTATACCAACGTGTATCTTGGCCAAAAGAAGGTTATGGCTTGTGTTACCTCACTTAGTATATATGGTCTAATGTTGTATTGTTGCACTTATGATAGAAGTCCATCCGCTCGACCGGGGGACAAATGGAGGTGAACGGGTGATATTAGTAAAACAAAGGCATGTAAGCTAAATACCTTCAAGCCCTAAAGAACCTATACTGTGATGTATCCCCTGACGATTCCGAAAATTATCCCATGTTAATTTGTTGTAGTTGGGAAATCATGGATCAAGCAAAATTTAACCAAGCGAATAAATAATTCAATCAATTAAGCACCGTGCAATTTTTTGTTCATTTAACCTAGATAAGCCCTAGGGTCGACTCAAGGAGTCAAGGGAACAACCTAGGGTTCAATTATCATACTTAGTGTATGGTTTTCAAGAGTTTTTTATTTATTTATGACATGAAATGCATGCATGTAGAATGGACACTTTTTATTGTTTTTTCTACATTTTTTGTGCAAATGGAATGCAAAAATTATGAAAATTTTACAGGAGGTTGAAAATCATGAAGTTAACCTATTGTGATTTTTTTGGTTGTTTCTGATGCAAAATGAAATTATGATGATGTATGCAGATTGTGTGATTTTCAATAAATTAATTTCAGTAAATGGCAAACCTAATTATTTTCAAGAATTAAAATTATCTTAGATAAGACTAATCAAGATGTATCCATGAAAAAATACAACTCTTGGAATTATCAAGTTTATTGGAGATTTAAAATTAATAATTATTTTCTAACTTATGCCCAAAAACTATTCAATTTGCGTAATTTGAATTTTCGAGAATTTTAGGAGAAAGTATTGATCTATCATGAATTTTCAAAGTAAACTGGGCAAAATATGACAATTTTCTCCATAATAAGTACTAATAAATCAAGTAATGCTCATAAAAATTAAATCAATCATCTACAAGATAGAGAACTAATTGTTATACAAAATGTAATTTTTGAAATAAAAATATGATGACAAATGTTGGTTTAAATGACAGTGCAAATATATGATTCAAGATGCAATTTACAGAACTTAAATTACTGAATTAAATGCTAAATGGGCCTAGATGTAATTATCAAAACTTGCTAGGTGACCGATGCAATTTGTCCACGCATGCATGTGTGTCGCACATGTTGTTGTCGATGGGGCTTTGACGTAATTTCTGGAAGTATGAGATCATGGATGTAATTTGTCTCGCACCACATGTGTGAGGCACGCGCCACGTGAGACTCGGGTGTGGGGCTGAGGTTCGGGTCGTCGAGGCACCACATGGCGGCAGTTGGTTGCCTCAGGTTCCCCAAAGCATGAAGCTTGGAGGAGGCTTATGGAGGGTGTCATGGCAGCCTGATGGTCGTGGGATCAAGGGTTGGGTGCACGATCCGATGGCCACCGTACATCGAGGGTGAGCTGTCAGACGAGGCAATGATTGGCGGAGCTGACACGCGGAGATATTGCGACCTGGGTGACGTGTCACACGGCTAGTTCTTTAAGGTGAAGCGATGAAAGCAGTGGGACGACTCGATGGAGGTTGAGGTAGTGCTGCCGAAAATCAAGATCTAGGGCAAGGTAGAGGCGTGATCTCGATCAGTGGTTGTAGAGGAGTTGTTATCGAGGGCGAGAGCTGAGATCGGTCTAAGAGGGAGGTGGAGGTGTAAGGGTAAAGGCAGAGCCAGTGCGACTCACATGCGATCGACGAGGGGCAAAGGCGGTGCTGATCTGACTGGGGTCGATGAAGGCGGAGAAACCAGGTTGAGGTAGTTGTCATGCTAGTGGCGCTAACCAGCGAGGAGAGTGAAGCGGTGAGGCAAGGGCAGAGCGTCGATGCGTAAAGGTGAAGGATGGAGGCGGGACCAGTGACGAGGTGCTGGTGCAGAGAAGCATGGGTAGGTGGTGTGGGCTGTGTGTCGGCACAGGTGAACAAAGAAGAGGCATCGAGGTGGTGGGTTGTGGGAGAGGGCGGATGAAGATGATGTCGGGTGCGAACGTCGAGGACGGAGAGGTTGAGAAGAAGTGAAAAAAATGTAGAGAATAGGAGAATGTGGGAAAAAGAGAGGAAGCAAGGAAGAGGAAAGAAGAATAAAGAATGAGAACTGATAAGGAGAAGAAGGAGAATAAGATTTACCCGATGGGTGTATGTTGTGTTTGAGGTAGAGCTTGGAAGGAAGCTCCAGTAATTGCTCAAGTCGTAAGCAAGCGGGCAGCTAGGCAGCCACACAAGCGGGGCTGCAACGATGAAGATTGTAAAAACTCGAACTTGGTCGTCCATCGGATCCAAAATCATAAGACAGTCTCGTTAAGAGGAAGCCAACAGAATTTGTTTCATATGAATTGGACTTCATTTCGAATTGTTATGATTTTCGGAAGAAAGAGAAGGAAGGAGGCCTATGATTTCATTAACCTGTATTGACCATCATTAAGACTAATTAAACAGGATTAAAGAAACATGGGCAAGCCCCAGGACCGACTCAATGAGCCAAAGGAACAACTTAGGGTTCAGTTATCATACTTAATGTATGGTTTTCGTGAGAATTTTTTTATTTATTTATGACATGAAATGCGTGCATGTAGAATGGTCACTTTTATCGATTTTTCTATAATTTGCAAATGGAATGCAAAAATTATGAAATTTCACTGGAGGTTGAAAATGATGAAGTTAACCTATCGTGAATTTTTGGAATTTTTCTGATGCAAAATGAAATTATGATGATGTATGCAGATTGTGTGATTTTCAATGAATTAATTTCAATAAATGGCAACCCTAATTATTTTCAAGAAACAAAATTATCCTTGATAAGGCTAATCAAGATGTGTCCATGAAAAATTATAATTCCAACAATGATCAAGTTTATTGGGAATTAAAAGTTAATAACAAAACTAACATCTTAATTTATTTTATGCAAGCTATGCATGCAAATTGGTCAATTTTTGGGCATAAGTTAGAACATAATAAATTCTACATAATTTGAATTTTCGGGAATTTTAGGAGAATTTTTTGATCTATCATGAATTTTCAAAGCAAACATGGCAAAATATGACAATTTTCTCCACAATAAGTACTAATAAATCAAGTCTCATAAAAATTAAATTAATCATCTACAAGCTAGAGAACTAATTATTATACAAAGTGTAATTTTTGAAATAAAAATATGATGACAAACGTATATTTAAATGACAGTGCAAGGATATGATTCAAAATACAATTTACATAGCTTAAATTACTGAATTAAATGCTAAAAGGACCTAGATTTAATTATCAAAATTCGCTAGAGGACCGTTGCAATTTTTCCACGCATGCATGTGCGGCACACATGCTGTTGTTGATGGTGCTTCGATGTAATTTCTGGAAGTATGAGACCTAGGATGTAATTTGTCTCGCAAGACTCGGGTGTGGGGCTGAGGTTTGGGTCGTCAAGGCACCATGCGCTAGTAGTTGGTTGCCTCAGGTTCCCCGAAGCATGAAGCTTGGAGGAGGCTCGCGGAGGGTGTCATGGTGTCCTAATGGCTGTGGGATCAAGGGTTGGGTGCACAATCCGACAGCCACCGTGCGTCGAGGGTAAGCTGGCGGATGAGGCAACGGTTGGCGGAGCTGACAGACGGTGATATTACGACCTGGGTGATGTGGCACACGGATGGTACTTTAAGGCGAAGCGCTCAGAGCATTGGGGCAGCTCGATGGAGGTTGGGGCAGTGCTACTGGAAATCGAGATCTAGGGCAAGGTAGAGGCATGACCTCGACCGGTGGCTGTAGAGGAGCTATCGTCGAGGGCGAAGGCTGAGCTCAGCCTAAGAGGGAGGTGGAGGTGTAAGGGCAGAGGCAGAGCCAATGCGACTGATGTATGACCGGCGAGGGGTGAAGACGGTGCTGAGCTGACGGGGGTCGATGGAGGCGCAGAAACCAGGTTGAGGTAGTTGTCATGGTAATGGCGCTAACCAACGAGGAGAGTGAAGCGGTGAGGCAAGGGCGGAGCATCGATGCGTAAAGGTGAAGGATGGTGGCGGGACCAGCAATGAGGTGATGGTGTAGAGGAGCATGTGTAGGTGGTGTGGGATGTGTGTCAGCGTAGGTGAACAAAGAAGAGGCGTCGAGGCGGTGGGCTGTGGGAGAGGGCGAACAAAGATGATGTCGGGTGCGAAAGTCGAAGACAGAGAGGTTGAGAAGAAGCGAAAGAAAATGCAGAGAAGAGGAGGATGTAGGAAAAGAGAGGAAGCAAGGAAGAGCAAAGAAGAATAAAAAATGAGAATTGATAAGGAGAAGAAGGAGAATAGGATTTACCTGATGGGTGTATGTTGTGTTTGAGGTAGAGCTTGGAAGGAAGCTCCAGTCGTTGCTCGAGTCGTTGGCGTGCGAGGAGCTAGGTAGCCACACAAGCGGGGCTGCAACGACAAAGATTGGAAAGCCTCGAACTTGGTCATCCATCAGATCCTAAATTATAAAGATATGCTCGTTAAGAGGAAACCAACAGAATTTGTTTAGTATGAATTGGACTTCGTTTCGAAGTTATGATTTTCAGAAGAAAGAGAAGCGAGGAGGCCTACGATTTCATTAGCCCGTATTGATCGTCATTAAGACTAATTACACACGATTAAATAAACCAGGGCAAGCCCCATGGTCGACTCAAGGAGACAAAGAAACAACTTAGGGTTCAGTTGTCATACTTAATGTATGGTTTTTATGAGAATTTTTATTTATTTATGGCATGAAATGCATGCATGTAGAATGGTCACTTTTTATCGATTTTTCTACATTTTTCATGCAAACAGAATGCAAAAATTATGAAAATTTTACAGGAGGTTGAAAATGATGAAGTTAACCTGCTGTGAATTTTTGCAATTTTTCTGATGCAAAATGAAATTATGATGATGTAAGCAGATTGTGTGATTTTCAATAAATTAATTTCATTAGTGGCAAACCTAATTATTTTCAAGAATTAAAATTATCTTAGATAAGAATAATCAAGATGTGTCCATGAAAAAATACAATTCTTACAATAATCAAGTTTATTGGGAATTAAAAATTAATAACAAAACTAACAACTTGATTTACTCTATGCAAGCTATGCGTGCAAATTACACAATTTTGGGGCATAAGTTAGAGCGTAATAATTTCTGTGTAATTTGAATTTTCAGGAATTTTAGGAGAAATCATTGATCTATCATGAATTTTCAAAGCAAACAGGGCAAAATATGACACTTTTCTCCACAATATGTCCTAATAAATCAGGTAATGCTCATAAAAATTTAATTAATCATCTACAAGATAGAGAATTAATTGTTATATAAAGTGCCATTTTTGAAATAAAAATATGATGACAAACGTTGGTTTAAATGACAGTGCAAAGTTTTGATTCAAAATGCAATTTACAGAACTTAAATTATTGAATTAAATGCAAAGGACCTAGATGTAATTACCAAGACTCATTAGGGGACCGCTGCAATTTATCCACGTGTGCATGTGCGTCGCACGTGCTCCTGTTAATGGGGCTTCGACGTGATTTTTGGAAGTATGAGATCCTGGATGCAATTTGTCTCGCATAGCATGTGCGAGGCACGTGCCACATGAGTCTTGGGTGCGGGGCAGAGGTTCGGGTCATCGAGGCATCATGCGGTGGTAGTTGTTGCCTCAGGTTCCTCGAAGCACAAAACTTGGAGGAGGCTTGCGGAGCGTGTCATGGCAGCCTGATGGCCGTGGGATCGAGGGTTGGGTGCATGATCCGACGACCATCGTACGTCGAGGGTGAGCTGGTGGACGAGATAACGGTTGGCGGAGCTGAAATGCGGAGATATTGCGACCTGGGAGATGCAGCACACGGATGGTCCTTTAAGGTGAAGCAATCAGAGCAATGGGGCGACTCGATGGAGGCGGAGGCAGTGCTACAGGAAATCGAGATCTAGGGCAAGGTAGAGGCGTGACCTCGACTGGTGGTTGTAGAGGAGCTGTCGTCGAGGATGAGGGCTGAGCTCGGCCTAAGAGGGTGGTGGAGTTGTAAGGGCCGAGATAGAGCTGGTGTGACTCTCGTGCGACCGACGAGGGGTGAAGACGGTGATGAGTTGACAGGGGTCGATGAAGGCGGAGAAACCAGGTTGAGGTAGTTGTCATGGTAGTGGCGCTAACCAGCGAGGAAAGTGAAGCGGTGAGGCAAGGGTGGAGCATCGGTGCGTAAAGGTAAAGGAAGAAGGCGGGACCAATGATGAGGTGCTGGTGTAGAGGAGCATGGGTAGGTGGTGTGGGCTGTGTGTCGGCGTAGATGAACATAGAAGAGGCGTCGAGGTGGCGGGTTGTGGGAGAGGGCGAACGAAGATGATGGTTGGGTGTGAAAGTCGAGGATGGAGAGGTTGAGAAGAAGCGAAAGAAAATGCAGAGAAGAGGAGAATGTAGGAAAAGAGAGGAAGCAAGGAAGAGGAAAGAAGAATAAAGAATGAGAAATGATAAGGAGAAGAAGGAGAATAGGATTTACCTGATGGGTGTAGATTGTGTTTGAGGTAGAGCTTGGAAGGAAGCTCTAGTCGTTGCTCGAGTCATCGGCGTGCCAGTAGATAGACAACCACACAAGCGGGGCTGCAACGATGAAGATTGTAAAGCCTCAAACTTGGTCGTCCATCATATCCTAAATCATAAGATATGTCTCGTTAAGAGGAAACCAACTGAATTGTTTCGTATGAATCAGACTTTGTTTCGAATTGATATGATTTTCAGAAGAAAGAGAAGTAAGGAGGCTTAAGATTTCATTATCCCGTAATGGTCGTCATTAAGACTAATTAAACACGATTAAAGAAACTAATGATGAATTGAGTGTTAATGACTGTTAGCGAATACTAATCAATGGTTTCCAAAAGTTAAGCGTAAGATACAATAGTTAAATCATGATTAGTAAAAGTTAATCACGATTAGCGTTAATTAAATGTCATTAATGAATCTAGAATCTTCTAGATAGTTCTAACCCAAGCCTTAAGTTTTGGATAAGACTCGGCCAAATTCATGGGCCAAAATCCATGTACCGCTAATTGCGATTAAGGTATAAACCATGGTTTACTAACCATGTTTAGTGGTTTTCTAGAGCCTAAATACCCCCTACCCATTCATTCTATATGATTTCTACTACCACCACTACCCCAAGGGCTAGGGTCGAGAGGTTGGGAGGAGGAGAGGGAGGCGGGGAAGGAGCGCTAGCGAAGCACTGTCGGGAGGACGAGGAGGCGGAAGGTACGATTCTCTTCTTGTTGGCTTTGTATGTAAACTCTAACGTGAGCTAGGTTTTCGATTCATCTTTTTTTCCAGCTTAGTTTTCGATTCATCTTCCTTTTCCAACTCATTTTCTGTTGTGGCTCGAGGAGAAATGTGCGTAACACCCTACTTAGGTAAGGGCAGCTATGCACGTCAGTGAACCATGTGATTCGTCACACTTTCACTCACCTAAGACGCGTGGTGTCTACCGATTCTACATCGCTTATGGTTTTGTTCTTTTGATTCCGCTTTTTATAGTTATTTTGATGGAGAAAATTGTGTAATATCGTACTTAGGTGTGAACGGCTATGCACGTCAATGAACCCTGTGATTTGTCATACGTTCACCCACCTATGATGTATGGTGTCTACCGATTCTCCGTCTCTTGTAGTTTGATTATATTCTTTCAGTTTCAATGTTGTTTTCCTCTCAGTGATTTTATACAGGAAAATCTTTCCATTTTTCTTTTATATGTCCCGATATAAGGGGAATCTCTGCCGAAAGTTTCATAGAAATATGTCCCGATAAATGGGGAAGCACTACTGAAATTTTAAGAGAAAATATGCTCTTCGCATTCTTCGTGTTCATCATGTGTTCTTCACGTTCTTCGTGTTCTTCGTTTATTCTTCACATTCTTAGTATGTTATTAGCTTTTTTGATACGAAAGCAAAATTCGATCATTTCAGGAGCCATAAATCATCCGTTCTAAAATAGAATAATGATAAAGCATTGCATAGGCTAGAGAGAGATCGATTAGGTAACGAAATTCTTCCTTTTGCGGTTGGATTTTTATATGAGATCGTTGAGATTTCTGATTTTATGCTCCTTGCTACGAAGAACCCTAATTTGGCTATTTTTGAGAAAATATGGAAAGTTGCTTTGTAATTTCAACTAAAATAAGGTCTAAGCATCGAATAGATGCAATGGCTTGGAAAGTTAGGATTTGGGAGTTAAAATATACATAAATATGAGTATATATACACATGAATTAATATATGTGTGAGGCTATACTCAGTGTTGATGAATATGCAAATCGAAGACTTGACAGAGGAATTACATCATGGGAATTGGTGTGTATTGAGTTGGATCATGAAAATGATTGTGTCTTACGTTAGGAATGACTGTGAATAGAACCACATGTCGGGCATGCAACCTGTAGGTTTGTCGGAAGGAACCCGTATTGGTATTGCCTTAACTAGGTGGTACATGGTTGTCCTGTTATGATAAGTGCGCACGAAATGAATGATTTGCAAAGCGCGGTAACAAGAGCTAGTATATTTGGGTTGAACAATGGAAGATGTGGTCGTGCCATGTGAAGGCACGGGTGGTTTAATAGTGGCTGGGTCACGATAGCATGTATTTAAAATCGCTATGTTATGTGATTAAAGGTTAGCCTGAGGTTTCAAACAACTGTCTGATGAATCCGTGATTTATCACACTAAAAATTGAAAATAGAGCTTCGTTCCCAAATAATCAGTCGCATTTCATTATTTACTCTGCATTTTTACCATTCATGCACTTAGAATTAAGGGTTTTTATCAGTTGTGTCCCTCTGAGATATTGCAACTTCAGTTATGCCCCTTCCTTTTTTGAAATATCAGTTGTGCCCCTACCTTCTTGTAAAATTCATAGTGCTGCCCTTTTGTAATATCGATTATGCCCCTACTTTACCTTAACAGAAGGGCAGAACTATGAATTTTGCAAGAATGTAGGGGCGTAACTGATATTCCAAAAAAGGGAGGGGCGTAACTGAAATTGCAATATCTCAGAGGGGCACAACTGATAAAAACCCTAGAATTAATATATGCATTTTAGCATGCATAATTGCATTCATAGTCATCTTCACATTTTTAGCTAACTTCAAGTAGTTTTAATTAAATCATGCTAACTCAAATTGACCTCAAACCATCTCCATTGTGTACATATTACTAACAAGATTAAAGGAAAAAATAAAAAAATACTAACTCGAATAATTGGCCCATAAGACAATACCTTAATTTCAGAATAGACAGACTAAAATACACACCTCTTCCTCATATAGTATCCGATTTCGATATACTCACTTTAAAATAATATACATTCAAAGACCTTCAAAACAATACCAATTTCATAAACATCAAAGCCCAATTGTAAAAAGTTGGGTTTTGGGCCTCTCTTGCGCATTGTACATTTTCGTCGGTTTTGACTTATCATTTCATGTGCATATTTTTTCCATTCTATTTTCTCTTTTGTTTCTCTAATTCACTCATCATATAAAAATCAAAATCAAAAAATCAGAAAAGCAAAGAAAAAGGCCAAGTTTGACTCGACCTTATTCACCCAAATAACTTGCACATAATTAACCTCCCTAATTTATGTTGACATTAACTCAAACCATAAAAATCCAAAAAAATGTCATTTGAGTTCATTGCATTATTTTATGGCACATTTAATTTTCACACACATTTATCTATCATCAGAAAATCAAATAAAAATTACAAAACAAAAAAATGATATTTTATATACATGAAATATCACAAAAATATTCATATCCTGCATGCCATATTTCATTTGCAGATGGGTCCTTCATGAACATTGTAGGTCACATTTAAACGAATGTTTTTTTAATGCACTTTTCCAATTGGGTCCATTTCCTATTTCTAATATATTTAATTCAGCATTTTTCGTATCGATCGATATCGTTGGTCAATAATTTTGTCATGTGTCAGCCATTCACTGGTACACTTGGATCCAGCCACCCCTCTGTCTCTCTCCTCATGTGCCATGCACGTGAGGGCTCTCTCTCCCCATCCCTCATGTGTTATGCGCGTGCCTCTTCCTCACGCTCCTTCTTGCTCCTCTATCTCTCCTCCCGCGCAGCCTCCGCCTTGCATGACGATGCACCTCCCTATCCTATCACATTGACAACAACCCCCAACCAACCACCTTTCCTTATATCTTCCTCGATTATCCCTGTAGAACCCGCTCGCCCAGCCCCCAAGTGCTTCATCGCCGCTCCTATCTCCTTATCCCCTCATGTATCTCTCTCTTTCCCCCCTATAACCACCCTTATCCCCTTACCAGCCGAATTAAAACTCTCTCCTATAAATGCTCCATCACCGGCTACGAGCATCCTCATCCGCCAACTGACGCGGGAGAGGGAGAGCTCCCTGGTCCATCTCAGGTGACAACTGATAGCCCTTCAAGGTCAAGCGTAGACACCTTGCCGTGGGCGAGATCCGACAAGGATCCAACCTCCGCCACTGTGAGCTTCTAGGAGCTTGCCCATCTCAGCTCTCGCTGGAGCTTTGAGCGAGAACCGGAGGTGTTGCACCTCTTCCCCAGGCACCGACATCCACCTGATCAATCCCTAGGTATTCTTCTTCGTCGTCTCCCTCCTTCATCTCCTCTTTCATCCTTCTTGTTCCTCTTTTGTCCCCCTTCTCTTCTACATCTCTTCATCTAACCGCCACTTCTTCTCCTTCATCTCCAATTAACATCACCACCCTCTGCACAACCCGACATCCACCGCTACTTCGCGCCTCGCCCCGAGCTTCGATAACTGCCACGTTTAGAGCAGGGCCATTGGACCACCATCATCATGTCACATCCACCTCCATCGCCGAGCTTCTGCTCAAATCCCTCGAGCTCCATGCAGGTGGAACGGTGCGGGTCTCCACGCCTCGCCATCAGACGCACCTATCGGTCTACATTGTATCACCTTTGACATCGACAGCCAGAAGCCCCCAGCGCACCACCGATGATCACCACTGCCTCGATGTCATCTTTCTCCGTCGTCGTACGAACACGCAGTAGTGTGTATCCTCCGCCACCCGACACGCAGTAAGTCATGTGCGCCACCTCCACCGCTTGCCAGCAGACCGCCAGACCACCGCGCCTGCACCGCCTCTCCGTCGACTCTGGTTGTGAGCTCGCCATCGCCTCGACGTCGTAACAACCGTTGCATGACTTCAGCCGCATGACCAAGGTCCGTCGCCCTTCGCTATCGAGAGCTCCAGACGTTAAGAACGAAGTCAAACTCCCCTCACGTGACCCTTACGCGTGAGGGAGGAAGTTTTGCAAAAGAGCCCCTAAAAGAGCACTTAATCTTCAAGCAATCTAGCCACTCCATGGTCACGCCAAGAAAAATTACATCCATACCCTCTTAGGTATAGGTATTGGCATCCTAGTCCATGTTCACTACATTTATTTTATTTTATTCTCTGTCTTGCATATACATCCCTGTGTTTTGTGTATTTATTTGAACCTTAATCTAACATCATTTCTTTATTCTAAAATTTACATTGTGTAGAACCACTTACACTCTATCTTGTGGACATTTAATCGAATTTTTGTGAACTGTGATTTATTTAATATAATATCTTTGTGAAAAATTACATATTTTTACCCGTTGCATGTTCTCTAATAGATATTAAATTATCAATTATTCCAAAAATTCCCAAAAATTCAAAGTAGGTAGATTTTATGTTGATCTACATTGTGCCCAAATTTCAAGTCATTTTGTATGCATATCGAGGTTAGAATAAATTGAATGGTGATTTCATTAATTAATTTTAGTAGGTTATAAATCAATTATTTTTAGGATCTAATAATTTTTCTGGATTCCTCTCACGTAGTCTCATCTAGGATAATTTTATTTTTACAAAATAAATTGGTTTTGTATTTATTAAATTTAATTTACTCAAAATCACCCTGCATTCATATTTTATTCATAATTAATTCATATTGCAACCCAAAATTCCAAAAAAATACACTAGCTTAATTTCATCATATTTCATCTCATGGACAAGTTTCGTTGGGTTTGGAGTTTATTTGATCGAAATTCATGGTTTAACCCCTGAAATTTGCCAAATATGCATTTCATCCATTGAATTGCATTTAAAAATAAAAAAATCCTCTCTGAAAACCTATCCTCCAGATCGACTATAAATCAACCTAAGGAGACAGTTGCCTCCCTGAGTTTGACCTTGGACTTACCAAGTAAAAAAAGAATTGACCGCTTGTTTTAATTGGACAAATATTTAAATTTGCGATTTTTGATTAATCTGAATTTGCCTGACTGCAACAAAAATCAATGTTAATTCTGCATGATTAACCAGGTAGATACACGATTCTTCAGGGTCCTCTAGGACGGTGTGCTCCTTTGTTTGTCAGTCTGAGGCTGAAACCCAGGGTAATAAAAGAAAAGGAAATTGTAAGGTCGGTATTGGAGGATTGATTGAGGTGACGTGCGACAGCATAAGCACATCAGATCAACGTAATCTCCAGTCTCGAAGTGTCCACAGCTTCGTAGTCCATTAATGGTGGGGTTCCCCTGGACTAATCTCCGACATGTAATAGAAAGGAATATGTCTTAAACTAATGAGGAGAGTTAAATTTTCTGATGTAATAAGTTTTGATAAACTGCACTACTTATTTGCTTTTCTCTTCTTCGTTACTTGGCATTTGCTAATCTTCATCCCATGATTTATGGAAACCCAATAGGTGTCGGTGAGTCATCACAAGGACTTTGATAATCCAGCCGACCAAAGTAGCTTTACTATGTAAGGTAGTTAGTAATCTTTTTTTTGTATTTCCTTTCCAATTGATGTACATGTAAATGGTTATAGTGGGATAATGTATCATGTGAACTTTATTTTGTGAATGGGCATACTTCCTTTTGAGTATTTTTAAATGTAGTGTGTTTCTGAATGTTAGTTGTGATTGCTGAATAATCTATTGTTGAGTAACCAGATCCGGATATGGGAGGATCCGAGGGCCTGGAATTGGGGTCGTGATAAAGATGTCCTTATCGAATCTCACCTGGGGTGGCTTAATCTTTATTCAAATAAGGATCTGGCCTTGTTGTCACCGAGATCAGCTAGGAGCTCAAGGCACTCTCTCGTAAATGGTAGATGAAGAGAAAGGCAGAGGGAGAGGGGTTTTTGAGGGAGCGGGGCGGCGATGGAGTGTAACAGTTGCTGGGCCATAACAACCATGGAAGAAGCTGGGTGGCGGTTGCGTCACCGCCACACAAGAAGGAGGGAAGGAGGTGATGGGTCTTGGGCCATCGGATGGCCTAGGTCGAAGGGTGTTGAACTCGCGACGTGGTGCATTAAAAGAATAAAATAAAATATAATATAAAAATAATAAAAATAAAGGGAGTAACTTTATAATTTAGTGAATAAATGGACAACAAAATCGATAAAAAAAACTATAAAAGGAGGTCAAACAAAAGTGTTTTCATAAAAGTTGTTCGTCTCTGCGAGATCCATGTCATGGAGGGTTCCACTCCAGTATATGCTTCCATTCATGTAGCAACTATGGTAACAACTGGCATCCTAACGATAGCAAGGTGCTCCTCTTTATTTGAATACTGTCGCAACCCCGATTCCTGGGCCGTCAGATCCTCCCATATCCGGATTTGGTTACTCTGCAATAATTTATTTAGCAATCACAGCTAACATTCATAAACAGACTGCAAATAAAATACTCAGAAGAAAGTATTTCAACACTTTTCCATTCACAAAACAAAATTCACATGATACATTATCCCACTATAACCGTTTACATGTACATCAGTCGGAAGGAAATACAAAGAAAGAATACTAACTACCTTACAAAGGAAAGCTACTGTGGCTGGCTGGATGTCTACTATGTAAGCTGGCTGGATTACTAAAGTCTTTGCGATGGCTCACCGACACCTGTTGGATTTTCCATAAATCACATGATAAAAAATAGCGAATGCTAAGTAATGAAGAAAAGAAAAGCAAACAAATGGGTAATTTTTCAAAACTTGTTAGCACAAAAAGTTTCATTCCTTCTCATTAATTTAACATATTCCTTTCTATTCCACGTCGGGGATTAGTCCATAGAATTACCTCACCACTATAAGACTCTGAAGCTGACACTTTGGGATTGGAGATTGCATTGATCTTGGTAAGCTTATGCCGCCGCACGTCGCCTCAACCAATCCTCCAATACTACCCTAACAATTTCCTTTTCTTTTATTAATCAGGGTCTTAACCCTCATCCTGTCAAACAAAGGAGCACACAGTCCTCGAGGATTCGGTTGCTTAAAACCTCATGCTAACATTTTATCATATAACCTAATGGCTTTAAATACATGTTGTCGTGACCCGGTCGCTATTGAACCACTCGTGCCTCCACATGGCACGACCACATCTTCCGTCGTTCAACCCGAATATATTGGCTCCCGGTACCACGCGTTGCAAATCATTCATTTCGTGCACACTTATCATAACAGGGCAACCGTGTACCACCTAGGTAGGGAAACGCCAATACGGGTTCCTTTCGACAAAGCTACAAGTTGCATGCCCGACCTCTAGTTCTACTCCCAGACATCCTTAACGTGACTCACGACCCTTTTAAGGATCCAACTCAAAACACATCAATTCCCATGATGTAATTCCTCTGTTAAGCCTTAGATTAACGTAATCATAATTACCGAGTATAGACTCACACATATATTAATTCATATATTTAAATACCCAACTTATGCTCTTGTTAACTTCCAAACCCTAACTTTCCAAACCACTACATACATACGATACTTATACCTTATTTTAGTGGGAATCACAAAGCAACTTTTCATAATTTCTTAAAGATAACCAAATTAGGTTCTTTACAGCGAAGAACATAAAATCGAGAATTTCAATAATCTTATATAAAACCCAATAGCAAAAGGAAGTATTTCGTTACCTAATCGAGCTCTCTCTCGTATGCAATGCTTTATCGTGTTTCCTTTTCAGAAAGGTTGTTTTAAGGCTCCTGAAACGATCGAATTTAATTTTCGTATCAAAAACGCTAAGAACGTGTCAAGAACGCGAAGAAAGAACGAAGAACGCGAAGAACACAAAGAATGCCAAGAACATATTTTCTCTTGAAATTTTGGCAGAGTTTCTCCTTATATCGGGACATATTTCTCGAAATATTCCGGTAGAGTTCCCCCTTATATTAGGACATGTTTCTCGGAAAAATTCAGCAGAGTTTCCCCTTATATCGTGATATAATTCAAAATAAAACGAAAAGAGTTTTCTTTATAAAATCAATCGAGAGGAAAACAACAACGAAACTGAAAGAATATAATTAAACTGCAAGCGATGGAGAATCGGTAGACACCACACGTCTTAGGTGAGTGAATGTGTAACAAATCACAGGGTTCACTAACGTGCACAACCGCCCGCACCTAAGTAGGATGTTACACAAATTTCTCCTCGAACCACAACAGGAAACAAATCGGAAAGAAAGATGAATCAAGAATAAAACTGGGAAGAAAAGAGAATGAATTGAAAGCCTAGCTTACGAAGCAAACTAAGAGAGGATCATACCTTCCTTCTCCTCGTTCTCCCGGCAGCACTTCGCTAGCGCTCTTTCCCTGCCTCCCACTCCTCCTCCTGACCTCTCAACCGTAGCCCTTGGGTGGTGGTGGTGGTGGTAGTGGAAATCATAGAGAATGAATGGGTAGGGGGGTTATTTATAGGCTCCAGAAAACCACTAACCATGGTTAGAAAACCAAGGTTTAGCCCTTAACCACGGTTAGCGGCCCATGGTTTTGTCCCATGGTTTTGGTCAAAATTTATCCAAAACTTAGGGCTTAAGTTAGAACATTCCAAAGGATTCTAGATTCATTAATGATGCTTAATTAACACTAATCGTGATTAACTTTCACTAATCGTGATTTAACTTTCACGATTTACGCTTATCTTTTACTAACTATTGATTAGTGTTTGTTAATGATCATTAGCAGTTTTCAATCCGTTATTAGTTTCTTTAATCACGCTTAATTAGTCTTAATGACAGCCATTATGGGTTAATGACGTCTTAACCCTCCTTACTTCTCTTTCTTCCGAAAATCATAACAAATCGAAACGAAGTCTGATTCACACGAAACAAATTCCGTTGGTTTTCTCTTGACAAGTCGGATCTTATGATATAGGATCCGAGAGATGCCAAGTTCATGGCTTTGCAAATACCCACCCATGACTTTGATAGTTATTACTTATGCAAGATAAGACTATGATCGAGCACTCATCCTACTCGAAAATCCTATGCGGGATGATCCTCGGGCTTTCTGTAGGCACTTAGGCTTGTCAACTTCAGTAAGCTAAGGCCCTTAACCTATAATAAATGGTCAGATTGCGAGACTTGCATGGTTCTCACTTAGAAACTATATATACGTGATTCATGGTGCTTTTTGACATAGGAGAAAGCAAGCGCGACAGAAAAGAAATCATTTGTACAAAACATATTATGGTGGTACTCCATAGATATAAAATATCTTCATTTTCCTATTTTGCATTTTTTGTGATTTTTAAACAAGGTAAAAGTCAAAGTAAAACTAGGAAAAATATAAAGTAAATAAATATATATATATATATTAATCCATTTTTATATATTTAATAATAAAAAATAATAAAGTAAAATAAAAGGGATATATATACATACTCTATGTACATACAGAGTGATTTATTTTCGTTGATTTTTTGCTTCAATTTTGATTGAATTTTTACATATTTTCTTAAAGCATAAATCAAAGAAAATAAATGAAAAAGTAATAAATAAAAAAGATTTATTTTTGTACATAAAAATAATTGGGTTTAAATATGACAATATTTACAATAGACAATGAGGTTCTAAAACCCAAGGTTCACATATGAACTCCGATTCTTTTGAATTTGGTCTTGTTTTGTAGATAATTAAATGTACATTAATCAAAAGTGAGTAGGGGGTCCGTAGGAGACTGTACGAGACAGATATTGACATTTGCAGCTTTTGATCTCAAAACTAGGGTTTGGGTTTTATTTGAGAAATATACAAGTTATTGTTTTTCGGCATTTCCTTGATTAATGTTAGTACTATGTACATACTAAGTTGATTTTATTTTATTTGGAATTAGTTAAAAATAATTAAAAATAAGAGAAGTTATGGTTATATATATATATATATATATATATATATGAAAATGGACAATATTTGTGGGCTTCTTATTTATTGCAATTATTCATGCTAAAACGTGAATATTAATTGCATTTGCATGAATGAAAAAACATGCAATTTAAATGAATACATGCAATGAATCGCTTGGGAACATACCTCTATTTTTATATGTTCATTGTGATGAATCACAAATTCATCACCCCCTGTACTTAAACCTTGCTCGTCCCCGAGAAACGAAAATGGATGCTATTGGGTTCCATATCAAGATCATGAACAAAAGGTGAAAATGAATCTCGACTCTACCTTTAGATTAATAATGCATGAGAATTAGGGTTTTAAGAACAACAATATCCAAATTATACAAGTCATCATCCCGGCCCGACTCAGAAGTCATCTTACATCAACCCCTCCCAAAACATCCTACATGAACACTAAATAACTATCTCTGATGAGTGAAGGGTGTTAGCTCTTCCCATCCAAGATGATGAACTACCATGCAATCTCCTCCTTTAGTAACTCGTCCTTGGTGAGTCAGTTATTTTCTTCTAAGTTCAGACATGTGCAAGTTCATAATGAGTGGAGGAGACGTCTAGAAGAAGAGGAAAAGAAATGAGGAGTGACCAGTGCAGTCAACTCTCCTGTGAAGCTTGGTAGTTGTAGCCAAGTCTCCATCATATATGTAGGCTGTCTGAAGCTAGGATCATCGTGGTCAAATATTTTTGCTTTTTGGTATTGGCTTCTTTTTGGTAGAATTTATGGTTGCTCTACATTGATCTATTGTGCCCCGACAGATATAGAATATTTTGTTCTACCCATGTTTTGAGGTCTTAGAAAAAATGTGCTGGCAATCCATCCCTCATCCGAAGCTTTATTTCAACTCGGTACTCTGATCTTCAGATGTCCACGCTACCAAAGAAAACGACACACGGTCTTTCAGCACCTCATCTGAGTTGATCTAAGTGCACGGTGTAGAGTACATACTAATTCCTTATTCAAGAGTCTACTCAGAATGAGGCAACCAGGTTAGTCACTAAGAGTCAAAGTCTAGACATTGCCTTGTAAACATGGAGAATAAATCTATGACCTGAAGTTTCTAAAATCATACTATCGATAAAGTTCCTTTGAAATTTAAGTAGATTAAGGTCATGTTAAGACCATTCTCGATTTTTACTCGTAACTCGGTTCAGAACCCACTGACTTTCCACCTTGCATATGCAAGATATGCTAATGCAATGCAGACAAAATGAAATGCATATGAATGAGGTGCATACTTTTGAATTATATTTTTTTATGCAAGAATGAATATGAAGCCAATTTTATTCGAAAAAGATATTAGTAGGTTTTTCTATTTTTTATTTTTTAAAGGTTATAAATATTTACAAACACAAGTTTGTCTCGTTTACACCCTTAATTTTGAAAATATATTTGAAAAGATTTTCCAAACCATGTCACATAATATTTACATTTTCAAAAGGTTTTCAAAACCCGTTTTTTTAAAACCATTGCAAATATTTTTCAAAGATCAATGTCACATATCCAGATAAATTTTCAGATCATTTTTTAAACAAATCAATTCAAAAGATACTTTACCCTAGCCCCAAAAAGTTTGAAAGTTTTGAAAATATGAACTATGGCTAAAGTATATATGAAATATATACAGTATACCCCCCATACTTAGCTTGTGCTATGTCCTCGTGGCACTAAGTGATATGAAGCCATAGCTCATGCTTAATACAAAGGAATATACGTGAACTAACTCTGGTCTCCTCCATCTACTTGGGTAACAAATAACCTAAGTATAAGAAGAGGACTAAGAGGAATCACTGGGTGAAGAATATAAAGGAACGAGGATGACAAGGATGTACAGAAAAGAGTGGGGTCCCCCCTATATTCATGCTTTAAATAACCTGAGTAAGAGTGAATATCAACAAGAGAGGGAACCTGGGCTCTAAAAGAATGAATAAATTAGGTGTGTGTAAGTATGAAAGAATGAGTGGATCTTTTGGATGTTGCATCTTCATGAAGAGTGGTCTAATGTATATGCATTGTACTTGCTCTGCATGAACTTGATGACCTCAACTTGGACTAACTGCTCTTTAGAATATACAAAGTGCTTCAACAGTTGTCCATTAACCATAAAGGAACGTGCACTATCTATGAGATCAGCTATCTTTACACTTCCATTATTGTGCACTCCCTTAACAATGTAGGGACCCCTCTCCTTGGATTCGAGCTTCCCATGGAACACCTTCAACTTGACATTGAACAACCGTACCTATTGTCCAGGGACAAAGATCTTACACCTAATGTGCTAATAATGCCATTCTTATCCTTGTCTTTATAGATCAGACTGTTGTCATACACCATGTTGTTGATTTCCACGAGCTTGTTCAAGCTCAAGCCTCGGAAAAGTTTCCTTAGGTGATAACTCTAACTCACTTTCTTAATTTCCCATTCTGGTTTGTGCATTAACTCCGCGGGCAAATGACATGGCATGTCATAGATCATCCGGGAAGGTGAAGTACCGAGTGGGATCTTTTAGGCTGTCTTATAGGCCCAAAGAACTCGGTCCAAGAGTTAGAACCAATTCTTCTTGTCGGGACGACCAACTTTTGACGAATGCTCTTCACCTCTCGATTCAAAACCTCTACCATGCCATTCGACTATGGGTGGTAAGGATATCCACTCTGTGCTCAAGTCTATAGTCCTTAGTTAGTGATCTAACATCTCGGTTCACAAAATAGCTATGCTCATCAGAAATCAAGACTTTTGGCACACTCCGAGCCTAACAATGATATGTTTTTTCACAAACTTACAGACAATCTTGTTGTCCACAGCTCGGGTTCGGATATTATCCACCCACTAGATAAGTAGTTAACCGTAAACAAAATGTACTCATGCCCATGACTGTTGGGAAATGAACCAATAAAATCTATGCCCCATGCATCAAAAACATCTCAAAAAATCACCGGTTGCATGGGCATCTCATATCTGTATACTACAGTCCCCCCCCTCATCCTCTAACAGGTCGGGCACGATCGTACAGAATCAAAGTCATCTATAAATAGGGTCAGCCAGTATCTACATTGGAGTACCTTGTGCGCGGTTTCTTTCCCGAATGGTGCCCTTCAGACTCAAGTGAATAACAATGTGTGAGGACACTTTTATATTCATCCCTAGGAATACATCTTCTCCATACACAATCCGACCCTTTAAAGAAAAGGAAAGGATCCTCCCAGCGGTACCTCCTCAAATCCGTCTTCAGTCGGTCAAACTGCTCCTGATCCAACCACGGGGAACCCGCTTGGAGACAAAGAAGTTCACCATGTTGTCGTACTTTGGGAGTGAGTCAACAACACCGATTGACTCGTATGGGAAGGTCTTTCTAATATGCTCAAATTCAGGGCAATCCTTCAACTCAATTCAAGATAAATGATCAGCCACTATATTCTTCACTCCATATTTATATTTAATCACCAAATCAAACTTCAGGAGTATTAAATCCACCTAAAACAACATGCCTCTGTGTCCTTCTTTTCCATTAAGTATCGAATTATTGTGTAATCTGCAAAAAATCATCACCTTAAAGCCCAAAAAATAAGTCATGAACTTCTCGAGTGCCCATACTACTCCAAGCATTTTCTTTTCAGTCATCGTAAAATTCTTCTGTGCATGATATAAAAGTTTGCTTGCGTTGTGTATAAGATATGGAATACCATCTCACCTCTATCTTAACACTACTCCTATAACAAAATATGAAGTGACAGTCATGATCTCGAAAGGAAGAGACCAACCAGGTGCATGTAGGATCAGCGAGTCAACATCTTTCTTTCCAAGAGCTCAAAGTCCTCCAGACACGTATGATCTACAATGAAGTATGTACTTTTTTACTAAGAGCTCGGTCAGTGGGGGGCAATCTTTGAAAAATCCTAAATGAATCTCCTCTAAAATCTAACACGCCCTAAGAAAGACCTCACTGACTTTACATTGGTTGGTGTATCAAGTTTCTTGATCCCATCCATGTTGGCAGGGAGAACCTCCATTCACTTTTTTTAGATGACGTGCCCTAACACAATACCATTTGTTACCATGAAATGGCTTTTCTCCCAAGAGAGTACCGGATTCAGCTCTCTACACCTCTCGAGGACTCGGTACAAGTGCACTAAACATGTATCAAAGAAATCACCATGGACCGATAAATCATCCGTGAAAACCTTCAGGAAATCTCCCATCATCTCGGCAAATACGACGATCATGTACCACTTTAATGCATCGGAGAATTGCAAAGCTTGAATGGCATGTGCCTGAATGCGTAAGTGTCACATGAACACGTGAATGTGGTCTTTTCCTGATTATCATGAGTGATTGCTACCTGATTATAACCCGAGTGCCAATCAAAAAAATAGAAAAACACTCTCCCTGCTAGTCTCTCGAAAATCTAAACAATGAATGGCAAGGGAAAGTGGTCTTTCTTAGTCGTGGCATTCATGCGCATGTAGTCGACACAAACGCGTCACAATGTGGGTGCTCGTGTCGCGTTCTCTACCCCTTCCTCATTGGTGACCATTGAATTCTTGACTTCTTTGGGACAACATGAAGTAGAGCCAGCCATTTGGAATATGAAATGTGGTATATAAATCCTTATTTACACCACGTCTCAATCTCATCCTTAGCTACTTCCTGTATATTATGGTCAAGTCTCATATGGAACTCGTGGGAAGATCTCACATTATACTCAACATACACGTGGTGTGAGCAGAAGGTGGGGTTAATCCCCATGAGATCCGACATTGTCTAACCAATCGCTTTGCGGTTCCGCATCAACACATCTAAAAGCATAGACTCATGCTATAAAGTAAGGTCATCACTGATGATCGCATGGTATATCTCTTTCGGTCCCGCGAGAAAGTCATACTTTAGTGTAGTAGAAAGCGGCTTAAGCTCTGGTAGTGTTGTATCATCTATCATGCCCGACTAAATGGCATTTGAATCTCGTTGTGTGTTGCATAGGGCTGGCTATCGAGCCTAACGAGTCGAGCTAGGGCTGGGCTCGGGCTCGGGCTCGATAAGCCCAATTGGGCTCAGGCTCGGGCTCGATCGAGCCCAAACGAGCTGGCTCGGGCTCGGTGGGCTCGAGCCCTTATCGAGTCAGCTCGGGCTCGATAAATCTTGAGCTGAGCCCTTTATCGAGCCCGAGCATCTTATCGACCTGGTATGGGCTCGAGCCTATTCATGCTCGTTAAGGAAACATGTGTTTTTTTGTGAAAAAGTGTTTTGTCTAGGCTCGAACCCAAGACATCCTTTTTAAAGATCGTCCACCTTACCAGTAGGCCACCATCCGAGTTGTATATAAAAGTTAAATTATAATATATATTGTAACATTTTGCTTGTTAATAAAAAAGGAAAAATACTAAATATATAACTATAACCTAGACTAACATAGATAAAAGGTAGAAAATCCTAGTCTACAACATAGTCCACCCAACATTGTTGTTACATAAACAACATAAACACATAATCCATCATTAACAATGTTTTAAAACTAATACAAACAAAAATAAAAATAATTGTAGTTTCACAAATAGAATATATACACACACACACACACACATTCCTTATCGAGCCCGTTATTGAGTTATCGAGCTGAGCAGGGCTCGGCTCGATAAGTTATCGAGCCCAAAAATCTAGCTCGGGCTCGGCTCAATAGCTTAATGAGCCAAGCTCACGAGCCCTTATCGAGCCGAGCTCGAGCCTGGCTCATCGAGCCGTGACTCAATAGCCAACCATAGTGTTGCATGAAGGTGGGTCCATCTGTTCAGTACTCGCCACCAACTTTTTTGTGTAGGGAGTCGAAACACCAAAGAGATGCAATAGTTCGGTTAAGGCCGCATCCGGCTCATCATCTATGTCCCTTGAACGTTTCGAGGGAGGTGGAACTGGCAAATCCAAACGGATCTCTGAGTCGTCAAGGGAATAGGGGGTGCATATCTGGAGATATCATGCAACACATGGCAGGGACTCGCTCTACCCTGTTGGGGTCTGTCACCAAGTCCCAACCGTGCTTATCATCTTGCAACCTACCTCCGAAGATGAGTACTCCGTACTGGTCTCGGAGTCTGGTTATTGCCCACTTTGTTTGCTTCATCTTTATGTTCACTTCTCCGCATGGAGAACTGACGAGTCCGATTTTCACCGTGATAAAAATGTGTTTTTAATTGTTCGTAAGTTAAAATAAATATGTCGTTCGTTGTAGGCGGCGATCGGAAACAGTCAAGAAATAACCACAAATTTTATTTAATTTTAAATCAAGTAGTTTTATGTTTATTTTACTTGGGCAAGTCCCAAGGTCGATCACAAGGAGGCAAAGGAACAACCTAGAGTTGTGTCTATCCAATTTTGAGTTCGGTTTTCAAGGCGGTTTTTTTTTGGAATTTTCAATGCAATAAAGGGATGCAAAATGCAATTTCGGCCTATTTTAGGGACTAAAATATAAATTTCAACCAACGATGTCCGAAAAATACGAAACTTGGCCACAATGTAGATTATGATGAAATGAGTGCACTATAATTTTTTTGGAATTTTCTGATGCAATATGAATTTTTTTATAAATTTTTAAATGCAAACAGAATGATTTTCAATATTTAATTATAATAAATATTAAACCTACTTATTTTCGAGAGATAAAATTATCTAAGATCTATCACTAGGTGGTGGATCTCAGAAAAATCTTAAATCTCAAAAATGTGGGGTCTAATACCTATTAAAAATTAAACAGTGAAATATGCAAAATGATTTTTACAGAGCAAAATATGCATACAAATGCAAAGATTTTTGGGCACAATGTTAATCAAAATAATCTCTACGATATTTGATTTTTTAGGGAATTTTGGAACAACGATTAATCAATTACAAATTTTAGAGCATAAACTGGGTAAACTTCACAATTTTCCACAGAAAAATTGATTATTAATTAACCATTAATTAGAAAAATATCCACAGCATATCAAAATGTAGAGAATCAAGTAACAAACATCGTGCTATTTTTTTGATAATAAGATAATGTAAAGAAGATGTCCAAAGTTATGGGGGAACACAGGGGTGCAAATGCAACTTAAATAAATAAATAAATAAATATAAAAATGCAAAACAGTGGGGGACCTACATGCAATTACCTAGATAACTGGGGAGAGTTCTGCAAATATTCCAAGGGGGCACGTGCTGCGCACGTGACCTTGGAATGGAGGGCTGACGCGTAATATGGGGAATCTCCAGGGCCTCTTCTGTAAATGACCCAGGTGGTCACGTGCGTAGCACGTGACCCCTGGATGACGTCTGATGATGTCCCCTCCCGTCACGTGCCTCGCACGCGGGGAGGGTCTCGGGCCCCGGGCCCGGCGGCTCGCGATTTGAGAGAGGCGGAGGGCCGGAGGAGTAGCGGCGGTGGCTGTTGTCGGGCGGCGAGGCGGAGGAGAAGGCGGTGTTGTCGGTCGAGGCGGTGCTGCGAGGTGGCAGAGCCGGTCAGGCGGAGGGACCAGAGCTCAGCCTTGGTGGTGGCGCTGAGAGGAGATGGGCGGTGGAGTGGTGGCTGGAGACGTCGGCGATGAAGCTTTGGCGGCGGAGTGGCTGGCGTAGCGTCGAAGTTGATGAAGATGGTGAACGTCGTTGAAGCGCGAGTAGCTGGAGCTGAAGATATCGTTGTCGTCGGCGAAGAAGAAAGCGGAGCTGGAGGTCGATGATGATGACGGAATCGTCGGGTGGTCCGATGTTGAAGCTGCGGAGAAGGCGGAAGCGTAAGGCGACGTTGGCTCGACGACTGGCTGGAGCTGGGGAAGCAACAACCGAGGGGCTCTCGATCGTGGGGCTACTACGAGCTTGGAGCTCGGATCTCGCCGTAGACGAGTGGAGCTCCGGTCTGTCACCCCGGAGTCGTCCTCAGCCGGCGGATGAAGGGAATAGGGGGGTTGCGTCGTTTAAATAGGGGAGAGGCCGGTACGGGGCGGCTGACGCTGGTCGTTGCGAAGATAGCGGAGGACCGGCGAGGCGGTTGCGGAAGGAGGCGGCTGGTTACGGGATTAGGGGCGAAGATTGCGGGTGGTCGGCGCGGGGATTGGGAGAGACGAAGGGAGGAGGACGACGGGTCCCCGGCCGTTCGATCGACCGAGATCGAACGGCCCGGTATGGGCCACGTGGCGGGGACTGAGAGTAAAGGGAGCGGCACGTGCGGAACACGTGCCTGGAGGCACGTGCGTCGCACGTGCGGGCGATTTTTTTAATTAATTTTTTTAATTTTTTTTATAAAAACGAGATTAAAAATATGCGAAAAAACGATGACACGTGGCGGCCTCTAAGGCTGCCACGTGTCAGCTCTAGAAAAATCCGAAAATAAAAGATTTGTAAAATCAATAAAAAATAGCAAATGACCTCGGATCGAAAAAGTTCCTTCACGAAAAATGCTCGTCTTGACGAGATCTACAACTTTTGTGAAGACATCAAACAAATTCGGTCAAATGTAAAAAGTGAATTTTTGGGGTATCCCATGTACATAGAATACCTTGATTTTTGGGTTTTCTAATTTTTTATCATTTTAAATAAGATAAAAATCCGGAAAAATCAAAGATAAATAAAAGATATCTAAATCTATTTTTTTTGGATTTTTAATGATAAAGAAAATATTTTCATAAAATACAGGTCAAAAAGCCGCGAAAATATACTATGTACAAAAGAGGCCCAAAACCCAACTTTCACATACGAGCTCCGATTCACTTGAACTTGGTCTTGTTTTGAAGGTAATTGAATGTGCATTAGTTCAAAAGTGAGTAGGATCAAATCGGACAATGGATGGAGAAGATATGGGGCTTTTAGTCCGAAAATCCTGTAACTAGGGTTTGGGTTTTTGGTCCACTTACCTGGGTCAATTATTTTTTTGTATTTTTCATTTATTTTTGTTAGTGATATGTACACAGTGGAAGTGGGTTTGTGGTATTCGTAGTTAGCATGAAGGAGTTAAAAATAGGGGAATTTAGGCTATTTACAGGTCATTTTTGGCTTGGATTTTTGGCTTCTTATTTTATGCATAAATTAATGCTAGAATGCAATTCTTATGAAATCATGCATAAATGCTAATTATGTGAAATAAATGCAGAAATGCAGTTGATTTTGAGGGACTTGAGCTTAATTAATGAGACTTAGAATGATGAATCCGAGATTCATCATCCCCCTATACTTAAACAATGCTCGTCCCTGAGCATCAAGAAGAAATGCCATGAAGTGAAATGAGACTGGGTTCCATTCCAAGACCATGAACTAAAGGTGAAAGTGAAACTAAACTCGACCTCAGGATTAATAGTGTGGCGGAACTTCTGTGAGACTTAGAATTTTAAAATCAACAGCCCTCAAGTTCTACACATCATTGTCACAGTTTCGGCTCGGAAGTCATCTTAGATCGATCCTCTTCCCAAAGTATACCCTATGAACATTGAATAACCGACTCATGTGTGTGAAGGGCTTTAGCTCTTCCCATCCAGAATGCCAGACTACCATGCTCCTCTCCTCTCCAGTAACTCGTCCTCGGGGAGTCAGGTATTTCCTTCTAAGGTCTGTCGCGTTGTGTTCACAATCGAATGAGGGAGAAGATAGAAGAAAGAGAAAAGAACTGGAGGGTGGCCAGTGTAGTCACCTCTCCTTGTGAAGATGGCCAGTGTAGCCGAGTCTTCACCAAGATCTGCAGGTTTTTGAAGCTTGGACCTTTTTGGTCGGATATTTATTTGGTAGACTGCTTCTATGTATTTGGAATTTTTTGGTGGTTCTGCTTGGATCTTGTTGTGCCCCTACGGATATAGAATCTTTTTGTTCCGTACATTTTTTGGGGTCTTAGAAAAAATTATGCCCAGCCGTCCATCCCTTTTCCGAAGCTTTATTTCAACCCGTACTCCAGTCTTTAGATTTCCACGCTACTAGAAAAGAGACTCACACAATCTTCCAACATCCCGTCTGGGTTGAGCTAAGTGCATAGTGCGAGAGTGCGAATTAATTCTCTATTCCAGAGTTGTACCCAGAATGAAGAGACCAGGTTAGACACTAAGAGTCAAACGCTGCACATTGTCATGTGGAACTTAAGGAATTAAGTCAAAAAGACCTGAAGCTCTTAAAATCCTATTTCTCGGTGAAGTTCCTCTGAAAATTAGGTGGATTAAGGTCAAGTCCAGACCACTCTTGGTTTCGGCTCATAACTCGGTTCAGAACCCAATGACTTTTCACAGATGCAAATGCATGTGATGTTGGATGAAGTGAAGGTGTGAAATGCTGACACATTTTTTTGATTTTTTTGTTGTTTTTTTTCTTTTTCTTTTTCTTTTTTTTGACATTTTATGCAAGGGAATTTTTTATGCAGAAAATGTAATAAGAAGCCTTCTTCTTTTTCTTTTTTTTCAAAAATTTTGGGCAAGTCAGTGTTAGTAGCAAAACTCTTCTCTCTTTTTTTGTGTGTGTTTGTTTGTGTTTTGTTTTTTTTAAAGCTAGTACCCACCCCGTAAATACATATAGACTTACGCGAAAGTATGAGATATGGGTAAAATATATACAAAGTATATATATAGACCCACCTATACTTAGCGAGTAATGTGTCCTCAGAGCACAAGAAGCGTAAATAAGACATAGCTCGGGCTAAGCGTAAGGGAGTGAAAAAAAATGAAAAGAAAAATGAAGCGGTCAGGATATGCGAATGAAGAGAGTAAATACAGGTGGATGTCGGTTCCACCTATACTTAGGCTCTGGACAGCCTAAGTGTAAGAGAAGGATGGAGTGATTGGGAGAAGGAGTGTGATGAGATAAATGGTATATACAAATGGCATCGGTCCCCCCCTATACTTAGGCCTTGGCCTAAGTAGAGGAAGAAGTTGTACAAGGAGACCGATGTGGTCGGGAGGGAGGGTGGGTAGCCGATGATTAAGGCGGTTTTCGGCTGATCTTTTTGTGAGCCTGTGGTGGGAGATCGTAGTGATGAGTCGGAGATGAGGCATATGATTCCCAACTATGATTAGTGTCATCCTCAGAAAAATCATCATGGATAGATGAAGTATTTGAGTCAGATGAAAGATATCCATCATCAGAGTTATCCTCAGAGGAGTAGTATTTGAAAGTGGACATACTCCAAGTATTCTGGTCTTTTTGTTTCTTTAATTGTTTCCTCGGAATTCGTTCCTTCTTGGGGTCAATCAGTTTGTCCTCGGATGAATACTCAGAAGCGCCGGTCTCAGTCAGCTCATACGAAAGAATTCCAGTGTACTTGAAGAATGCAGGAGCATCAGCTTTGGATGAGTAGTAGTTAGGAACGGGAGTTGTCCAACGAGAATTAAATTTTGGATCCTTGCGAAGATATGGCTTTAGGGCTGCCGAACAGACTTCACTCATGTAAACCATCTTTTCCGAACCTGATGAGGGATCATCAGTTGAGTCCTCTTCCGAAAGGTCAAAGGTGGCTCTCTTTTTATTTCGTCGTGAAGGTGTCGGTTCACTCGAATATCCAGATGAATAGCCATTAGAATTTTCCTTGGTCGGTGTTTGTTCTACGCGTTTGTTCTTAGTCTCCCGAATGTTTGAGCACTCTCGATTTGGGATGATTTGGTCAAGATATTCAGAGAATGTTGCTCCAGGGTGTGACCATGCATATGTCTCAGGATCGTAGTAGAAAGATTTGTCTATTTTGAGATCCGCGGGAATTGAAATACCGGGGAGAGTCTCTGCATGTTCTTTCTCAATTGATTTGATGTTGGCACATTCCTGTGTCGAGTTGATGTAATCCATGTAGTCAGAGTAGGTTGACACAGGGTGTGCCCATGCATAAGTCTCCGGATCATATGATTCATATACATGATTCTCCATGGTGAGAGCGGCTGGGAATGGAGCAGGGGGGAGATTTTCTAAACCAATAGTCTCATCAACAACCGCTATCTCAGGTGTGGCTGCGGGGTAGGGCTCTTCTACCGTTTCATAGTTATGGTTGTCAGGGACTTCGTGGGTTGTCTCAAAAGATCGTGGTTCCTCAAAGATATGGTCGGATTTAAGTGCTTCCAATGCTGTGAAATTGATTTCCCGGGTCTCACAATCGATACTCGCCTTGGCCAATGCCAAGAATGGTTTTCCGAGAATGATTGGAGACTGGGTGAATTCTCCTTGATGCTCAATATCAATGATCGTGAATTCTACCTTGAGCAGAGCACCTTGGAATTTCATGATGACAGAAATGGTTCCTCTCGGCCTTTTTATCGATCGATCCGCTAATTGTACAATCTCTCGTATCTTCCGAATCGGTCCGAGTTTGAGTTCGTGAAATACAGAGGTCGGGAGGATATTAATTGGTGAATCATCATCAATCCGAGCATGGGTGAAAATTGTATCTTTGATTTCACAGTCAAATATGGGCAACCGCTTCACTATGCGGCTCTTGGTTTTTCTCCTCAACACCAAGGAGGAGGCCATTGACAAGATATGTCTCTCGGTCTTGGTTCTAATCCTGCCCGACTTTTTGTTCATTAATTTATCTGTTATAAATCTTTTAAGGTCGGGGAAGTGTTCAATGGCCTGTATAAAGGGAAGTTCAAACATTAAACGTTTTTCCAGTGCTTCCCGTACAGTCGGATCCAAATTCCTCAGATCGTCTTCAGTTTCAATTTTTATGAATTTTTCCGAATTTTCAATTTTTTTCGTTATTTTCAAATGTTTCTATTTTTTAGATATTTTCTGGGTGGTGTGGGGGTGTGGTGTGTTCCTCAAATGAAAAGGGGCTCTGGAGTTCAGGGTGAGGGTCAATGACATAGTCATTTTCAGAATCGTCCCTAGCTCCCTGAATATCCTCAGAATTTTCGATCTCAGATCCAGTTATTTCCTCATTCATTTTACTGTCCGAGCCACCATAGAATGCGATGAACCGATCGGTAAATTTTTGAAATCTATCCTCTATTGAGATGAATCTCTTATTTATCCTCGAAATATCCTCCTCAAGATTCGGTTCATAATTAATTATGGGAGTATTAGGTGTATGTTCGATAATTTCATCTTCCATTTTTCCCTTTGTGCTGAGAGGAGAGCTTCTTGAAATATCCGAAATATGATCATTATTTTCTGAAAATTTCTCCTCAAAAATAATTGAAGGAGGTTGCTCATATGGTTCAGACATGTGTCGTTGATTGGTCAGACCTTGATATCGTGGAGTCAACATACAGGGTTTATGTGTTTCTAAGCGGTCAGTCCAGTCCTCTGTATGAATATCATGTCTGACGATGGGTCTATCATGGTCAATCCAATGTCGATGATTATTCAGTGCATGTCTATCCATCTGAGTTTGGTTTCTCTGCCAGTCATGAGATTTGAAGGGATTTTGATCTTGAAAAGTTTCATTGGCGAGAAACTGAGAATAAGACGATTCAGTCCAAGATGGTAGGTGGTCATTTACGGTTGGATGGTTCGAATAGAAATTTAATGAGGAGGCTGAATTTATCTGCGGGTGAAAGCCTCCCGCAAATGTTGGAGGATTATTGAAAGAAGGGGATTGACTTGATTTGGGCCTAACCGAAACAAATTCATTTTCATAGTATAGCTCTGATGGGTGTTCGGTCATTTTTGAGAGGAATGGGGAGTTAGATATGTGAGAGTTTTTGGACAAGAGTTCCATTATGAGGTTTAAATCAAGAGAGGGAAGAGATGATTGCACGGGATAGTCAAGAGAATTTTTATCGAATGTGCGGCTATTGATCTTGAAATCGGTTCACGCACACCAATGCAAACACAATTCAAACCCCGGGTTCACCAACTCACACAATGAAGCCGTAAGAGTTCGGCTATTATATTTTCAATTTTAGTTGGTGATAAATTCAATCTTGCAAGCCGTTTAAACGAGCTGTTAGGTTTGGAGCTGGGCTCTATCCTAGTGTGCGTCTCTGTCCTCGCTGCAAGATAAAATCAAACAATGTCGGGGTTGCTCTCCCGCAGAAATTCTTGATTTTATGGTTTTTTAAGATCGGCTATATTTAGCAGTCCCACTTTTAATGAGGCGATCATTGAAGAATTTAGATGAACATAAATACACGTCTACCGTCCAGTCCCAATTTCCTTTAGATTTATGTGATAAAACAAGAGAGAGGAATTCGGGAAAAGCCGATGCACGCGGAAAACTATGATGAATGCTCAGTTAGAAGACTTACAGTGCCTCCTCACAATCTCCATGTGGGATGCAATACAGAATTGAAAAATTTATACTAAATGCTTGCAAGCCGATGAAAACCGCACCTAAGCAGAAAGTTCTATTAGCGGGAAGAATTGAGTTGAATTTGGCTAAGTTGAATGATCTAATGTGCGTCTCAGTTAAAGTGCAGTGTGGCTTAAGATCCTACGAGCACAATCAAAAATAAAAATGCTCTAAGAGCCGTATGTGCAGGTCTATCCTAATCGCCACTCAAGTCGGGCCCCACCCTCTCCGGAGAGTGAAACAGGCCATGACACACCACAAATAAAGTTCAAGGTCTTTTTACACACGCGAGAGTCCAAACGGACACCGCTATAAATGAGCAGAAATTAAAAACCTAGACTCTACTCTCTCTCACGACTCGACTCGATCTTAATTTAATTACGGTTTCTTCGGGTGTCGGTGAAGATGTGTCGGTTCCTTGAAAAACCGCTCCACATACGCCGGGTACCTCGCAAGAAAAATAAGAGAGAGAATGTAAGAGAGTGACTCGGAAAATAATCAAAAATAAAATAAATGAAATAAATGCTGAAAATAAATACAAGAAATAAAATGGGATTTACAGTGAAAAATTTGGGGGTCAGACTACCCGAATTTAGAAAACCGAACAAAAAATTTTCAAAACAAAAAACTAAGCCGTTTGCCTCCCCGGCAACGGCGCCATCTGACGAGTCCGATTTTCACTGTGATAAAAATGTGTTTTTAATTATTCGTGAGTTAAAATAAATATGTCGTTCGTTGTAGGCGGCGATCGGCAACAGTCAAGAAATAACCACAAATTTTATTTAATTTTAAATCAAGTGGTTTTATGTTTATTTTACTTGGGCAAGTCCCAAGGTCGATCACAAGGAGGCAAAGGAACAACCTAGAGTTGTGTCTATCCAATTTTGAGTTCGGTTTTCAAGGCAGTTTTTTTTGGAATTTTCAATGCAATAAGGGATGCAAAATGCAATTTCGGCCTATTTTAGGGACTAAAATATAAATTTCAATCAAACGATGTCCAAAAAATACGAAACTTGGCTACAATGTAGATTATGATGAAATGAGTGCACTGTAATTTTTTTGGAATTTTCTGATGCAATATGAATTTTTTTATAAATTTTTAAATGCAAACAGAATGATTTTCAATATTTAATTATAATAAATATTAAACGTACTTATTTTCGAGAGATAAAATTTATTTAAGATCTATTACTAGGTGATGGATCTTAGAATAATCCTAAATCTCAAAAATGTGGGGTCTAATACCTATTAAAAGTTAAACAGTGAAATATGCAAAATGATTTTTACAGAGTAAAATATGCATGCGAATGCAAAGATTTTTGGGCACGATGTTAATCAAAATAATCTCTACGATATTTGATTTTTTAGGGAATTTTTGGAATGACGGTTAATCAATTACAAAATTTAGAGCATAAACTGGGTAAACTTAGCAATTTTCCACAGAAAACATGATTATTAATTAACCATTAATTAGAAAAATATCCACAGCATATCAAAATGTAGAGAATCAAGTAACAAACATCATGCTATTTTTTTGATAATAAGATAATGTAAAGAAGATGTCCAAAGTTATGGGGGAACACAGGGGTGCAAATGCAATTTAAATAAATAAATAAATATAAAAATGCAAAACAGTGGGGGACCTAGATGCAATTACCTGAATAATTGGGGAGAGTTCTGCAAATATTCCAAGGGGGCACGTAGGGCTGGCGCGTAATATGGGGAATCTCCAGGGCCTCTTCTGTAAATGACCCAGGTGGTCACCTGCGTAGCACGTGACCCCTGGATGACGTCTGATGACGTCCCCTCCCGTCACGTGCCTCGCACGCGGGGAGGGTCTCGGGCCTCGGGCCCGGCGGCTCGCGATTTGAGAGAGGCGGAGGGCCGGAGGAGTAGCGGCGGTGGCTGTTGTCGGGCGGCGAGGCGGAGGAGAAGGCGGTGTTGTCGGTCGAGGCGGCGCTGCGAGGTGGCAGAGCCGGTCAGGCGGAGGGACCGGAGCTCAGCCTTGGCGGTGGCGCTGAGAGGAGATGGGCGGTGGAGTGGTGGCTGGAGACGTCGACGATGAAGCTTTGGCGGCGGAGTGGCTGGCGTAACGTCGAAGTTGATGAAGATGGTGAACGTCGTTGAAGCGCGAGTAGTTGGGGCTGAAGATATCGTCGTCGTCGGCGAAGAAGAAAGCGGAGCTGGAGATCGATGATGATGACAGAATCGTCGGGCGGTCCGATGTTGAAGCTGCGGAGAAGGCGGAAGCGTAAGGCGACGTTGGCTCGACGGCTGGCCGGAGCTGGGGCAGCAACAACCGAGGGGCTCTCGATCGTGGGGCTGCTACGAGCTTGGAGCTCGGATCTCGCCGTAGACGAGCGGAGCTCCGGTCTGTCACCCCGGAGTCGTCCTCAGCCGGCGGATGAAGGGAATAGGGGGTTGCGTCGTTTAAATAGGGGAGAGGCCGGTGCTAGGCGGCTGACGCTGGTCGTTGCGAAGATAGCGGAGGACCGGCGAGGCGGTTGCGAAAGGAGGCGGTTGGTTACGGGATTAGGGGCGAAGATTGCGGGTGGTCGGCGCGGGGATTGGGGGAGACGAAGGGAGGAGGACGACGGGTCCCCGGCCGTTCGATCGGCCGAGATCGAACGGCCCGGTATGGGCCACGTGGCGGGGATTGAGAGTAAAGGGAGCGGCACGTGCGGAACACGTGCCTGGAGGCACGTGCGTCGCACGTGCGGGCGATTTTTTTAATTAATTTTTTTATTTTTTTATTTATAAAAACGAGATTAAAAATATGCGAAAAAACGATGACATGTGGCGGCCTCTAAGGCTGCCACGTGTCAGCTCCAGAAAAATCCGAAAATAAAAGATTTGTAAAATCAATAAAAAAAGCAAATGACCTCAGATCGAAAAAGTTCCTCCACAAAAAATGCTCGTCTCGACGAGATCTACAACTTTTGTAAAGACATCAAAACCAAATTCGGTCAAATGTAAAAAGTGAATTTTTGGGGTATCCCATGTACATAGAATACCTTGATTTTTGGGTTTTCTAATTTTTTATCATTTTTAAATAAGATAAAAATCCGAAAAAATCAAAGATAAATAAAAGATATCTAAATCTATTTTTTTTGGATTTTTAATGATAAAGAAAATATTTTCATAAAATACAGGTCAAAAAGCCGCGAAAATATACTATGTACAAAAGAGGCCCAAAACCCAACTTTCACATACGAGCTCCGATTCACTTGAACTTGGTCTTGTTTTGAAGGTAATTGAATGTGCATTAGTTCAAAAGTGAGTAGGATCAAATCGGACAATGGATGGAGAAGATATGGGGCTTTTAGTCCGAAAATCCTGTAACTAGGGTTTGGGTTTTTGGTCCACTTACCTGGGTCAATTATTTTTTTGTATTTTTCTTTATTTTTGTTAGTGATGTGTACACAGTGGAAGTGGGTTTGTGGTATTCGGAGTTAGCATGAAGGAGTTAAAAATAGGGGAAGTTAGGCTATTTACAGATCATTTTTGGCTTGGATTTTTGGCTTCTTATTTTATGCATCAATTAATGCTAAAATGCAATTCTTATGAAATCATGCATAAATGCTAATTATGCAAATAAATGCAGAAATGCAGTTGATTTTGAGGGACTTGAGCTTAATTAATGAGACTTAGAATGGTGAATCCGAGATTCATCAAGAATGAAACTTCATCATTCATATCTGATAATCAAATGATGCACCAACGATCCTTATGAATTGCCATCCAAGACTGATATGAGATTATCTCCAATGATTAACTCTGCTTATGATGATAGAACATTTATTGTGTCATAATAAGTGTTCATATGAGTATAATTCCAAGGTTTGATTGTGATTAAGTATGAGATCTGATGTTGTGTTGAATAAAGGAACCTTGTGTGTATATCTATATAATCATGGTAGTATGATTTCTCATTGACAATGATTATGTCATTAGTCACGGAAGGTTACATCTTGTTAATCACACGATGATTATTTTAATAATGTCAATATCTATAATTTATAATACTAGTTCAACAATATGTGGTAGGGAAATAATATTACGATTAGAATATAGTCAGATCGAGGTGGGAGAGCTCCACCTATGACGATGAGTCGTGTACGAGTTTGAATGAATAGTGCATTATATGTGGAAATAAACCGATGGGTTTCGTAAAAGGGAGAAAATGATTCCATGAACTTTCAACCAGTCCGTGTTTGGACATATATTTCAGATAATGCGCAATATGATTGATCATTTAATATGGGTATACGATAATGAAATTATAATATGATTAATAACAAATGAAATTATGATCCTGCTAATGTAAATCTTATGTCTACTCTAAATCATCAAGGATTCTTGAGCCTCGTGTGAATTGAGAAATCACGTGATTTTGTAGCACCTGACTAGATAAGTTAAAGGAAAAAATTTCATCAGGTACGATAAAATACTGCATGGGAGGGGCATGCACCTCGGTGATCTGTCCGGATCTTAGTGCAAGGCTTCCCATTGCACTATTTTGAGTGGTCACCCTGTGATTTTTGGTGCTTTCGTCTTTGTAGCTAGTACATACTAGGTACGCAACACATAGCTAGATGACATGTTGTATCCTGATTTTTCCTCTAGATTTTGTGTACTATGGACTACACCCTTTGAGAGTTGAGGTTTTCACTCTACCTTGATGACCTTTACATTCATTGAGTAGGCCCTCTATGCTTATACTTTTCAGTAACATTGAGAGCATGCTTTTGTTTTGGATCTTCACGACCTAAGCTAGTATCCAAGCTTATTTTTGGGTAATGGCTAGGATGTAACCTTTTTAGTTAGGATGTTATGTCCTAAACTATCCACTACTCAAGACAGGCGAGTCTGAAACACAAGCAACTAAGTGATGACAAAGATAAAGTTGTTTCAGGAAAATCTGTTAATACGATTAATATGAAATATCTCGTGGGATAGATATATAATCGTAGATGAATAATGCGTTGAATCCTTAACAAGTGATATGAGTGTTGTCGTGTGATCGGTAAAAGATCATCATCGTAGAGCCCAAAACATAAGACGTGAACTTCTCAAATGCCCATGCCACTGCAAGCATTTTCTTGCAGTCACCATATAATTCTTCTGTGGAGGATATAAAAGTTTGCTTGCGTAGTGTATAAGATATGGAATCCCATCTCGCATGTATCTTAACACAGCTCCTATAACAAAATGTGAATCGCCAGTCATTATCTCGAAAGGAAGAGACAAGTCAGGTGCTTGTAGGACCAGCGAGTCAAAATTTTTCTTTTTAAGAGCTCAAAGGCCTCCATACACATTTGATCTACAATGGACTATGTACTTTTTTTTACTAAGAGCTCAGTCAGTGGGTGGACAATCTTTGAAAAGTCCTAAATGAATCTCTCTAGAATCAAACATGCCATAAGAAAGACCTCGCTGACTTTACATTTGTTGGTGGATCAAGTTTCCTGATCGCATCCACCTTGGCAGGGACGACCTCCATTCATTTTTTGGAGATGACATGTACCAACACAATACCCTCCGTTACCATGAAATGGCTCTTCTCCCAAGAGAGTACCAGATTCACCTTTGTACATCTCTGGAGGACTCGATACAAGTGCACTAAACATGCATCAAAGAAATCATCGTGGACCGATAAGTCGTCCATGAAAACCTTCAGGAAATCTCCCACCATCTTGGCAAATACGACAATCATGCATCGCTTTAATGTGTCTGAAGCATTGCAGGGCTCGAATGGCTTGTGCATGAATGCGTTAGTGTCAAATGGACATGTGAATGTGGTATTTTCCTGGTTCCCAGGAGCGATTGCTATCTAATTATAGCCAGAGTACCCATCAAGAAAATAGAAAAACACTCTCCCTGCTAGTCTCTCCAAAATCTAATCAATGCATGGCAAGGGAAAGTGGTCTTTCTTAGTCGTGGCATTCATGCGCCTGTAGTCGACACAAACGCGCCATGATGTGGGTGCTCGTCTCGCATTATCTACCCCTTCCTCGTTGGTGACCATTGAATTCTTGACTTCTTCGGGATAACATGGAGTGGAGCCACCCACTTGGAATGTGAAATGGGGTATATAAATCCTTATTTACACCACGTCTCAATCTCATCCTTAACTACTTCCCGCATATTATGGTTTAATTCTCCTATGGAACTCGCGGGAAGGTCTCACAGTATACTCAACATACGTGTGGTGTGAGCAGAAAGTGGGGTTAATCCCCATGAGATCCGACACTGTCCAACCAATCACTTTGCGGTTCCGCTCTAATACATCTAAAAGCCTAGACTCATGTTATAAGGTAAGGTCAACACTAATGACCACATGATATCTCTCTTTGTGTCCCGTGAGAAATGCATACTTCAGTGTAGGAGGAAGCGACTTCAGGTATGGTAGTGTGGTATCATCTATCAGGTCTGACTGAATTGCATTTGAATCTGTTTGTGTGTTGCATGAAGGTAAGTCCATCTGTGTAGTACTCGCCACCAACTCTGCTGTGTATGGAGTCGAATCACCAAAGAGATGCGGTAGTTCGGTCAAAGTCGCATTCGGCTCATCATCTATGTCCCTTGACTGTTTCGAGGGAGGTGGAACTGGCAAATCCAAAAGGATCTATGAGCCGTCAAGGGAATAGGGGGTGCATCTCTGGAGATATCAGGCAACACATGGCAGGGTCTCCCTCTACCCTATTGTGTTATGTCTCCAAATCCCAACCGTACTAGTCATTTTGCAATCCTGTCTCCGAAGATGAGTACTCCATACTGGTCTTGGAGTCAGGTTACTGCCACACTTTGTTTGCTTCATCTCTATGTTCACTTCTCCGCATGGAGAACGAAACTTCATCATTCATGTCTGATAATCAAATGATGCACCAACGATCCTTATGAATTGTCATCCAAGAATGATACGAGATTCTATCTAATGATTGACTCTACCAATGATGATAGAACCTGTACCATGCCATAGTAAGTGTTCATATGAGTATAATTCCAAGATTTGATTGTGATTAAGTATGAGATCTGATGTTGTGTTGAATCAAGGAACCTTATGTGTATATCTATGTAATCGTGGCAGTATGATTGCTCGTTGACAATGAATATATGTCATTAGTCACGGAAGGTTACATCTTGTTAATCACACGATGATTATTTAATAATGTCAATATCTAGACTTTATTATACTAGTTCAATAATATGGGGTAGGGAAACAATATTACGATTAGAATATAGTCAAATTGAGGTGGGAGAGTTCCATCTACGACAATGAGTCGTGTACGAGTTTGAACGAATAGTACATTATATACGGAAATGAACCGATGAGTTTCATCAAAGGGAGAACTTGATTCCATGATCTTTCAACCAATCCGTGTTGGGACATAATTTTCAGATTACGTGCAATATGATTGATCATTTGATATGGGTATACGAGAATGAAATTATGAGATGATTATAATATTTGATAATTATGGCCCTGATGATGTAAATCGTATATCTATTATAAATCATCAAGGATACTTGAGCCTCTGGTGAATTGAGAAACCATGTGATTTTGTAGCACTTGAATATATAAGTTAAAAGAAAACATTTCACCATGTACGATGAAATACTGCACGGGAGGGACATGCACCTTAGTGATATGCCCAAATATTAGTTAAAGCTTCCCATTGCACTATTTTGAGTGGTCACCCTCTGGTTTTTGGTGCTTTCGCCTTTGTAGCTAGTACATCCTAGGTACGCAACACATAGCTGGATGACTTGTTGTATCCTGATTTTTCCTCTGGGTTGTGTGTACTATGGACTACACCATTTGAGAGTTGAGGTTTTTACTCTTCCTTGTCGACCTTTACATTTATTGAGCAGGCCCTCTTTGCTTGTACTTTTCCAGTAAATTGAGAGCATGCTTTTGTTTTGGAGCTTCACGGCATGAGCTAGTATCCAAGCTTATTTTTGGGTAATGGCTAGGATGTAACCTTTTGAATCATGATGTTATGTCCTAAACTACCAACTACTCAAGACATGTGAGTCTGGAAATAAGCAATTAAGTGATGACAACGATAAAGTTGATTACGTGATATTATTCGGGAAAATGTGTTAATACGATTAATATGGAATATCTTGTGGTATATATAATACAAGCGTAGATGAATAATACATTGCATCCTTATCATGGGATATGGGTTAGTTGGATCACAATTATGAAGTTTTATTAATGACCTACATGACATGTGATGTTCAAGAATATGAAGAGTGCGGACACACTTGATTTTGGTTATGGTCAACTCTTGGTTTGAAATAAGGATCTTGTTAAGAATATATGATTGGTCCATATTTTCATATCTTAAGAATATATGCTGACGTCAAATACATATCTTGAAAGCAATGGTGTGAGCCTAGTAAATAGTGACATATAATATCATTGCTTCTCACACACTCTAATAGTTGTTATTTAACTTGCACTTCTTTCGACCATACCACATATTTTGATAAAATGTTGTAAATCATCCTGAGATGAACACTTACTATTGCAATTAAATTGTGATACATATACATTGTGCATACAACATGTTGCTTATATATATGACTGTTTGTGAAATATTGGCGCACTTTGCCTTTCTTTTTCATACATGTGTTGGTTATATGAGGTTTATGTCATTCTTTGTTACTGGACTATTTGTTGTTTTCTAAATCAGGTTGCATTAAGAATATTGGATGATACACACGCAAGGATCCACATATAGATGATTTACAAGATGTACACGAATTGATCTTTTGTATGTCAACTTTTTTTTTTTGGCCAATGTCATAATATGATGTACATTTTGATTAGAGAATGGAGGAACTGTTTTGGAATCATATTGCATGCTTGAGAAAATTTATACATTTGAAATTAGTTACTGTATCAGAGTTGTACATTGTAAATAGTATAATGACATTGATGTGTTGAGACATTGTATATTCTTCTCTATTTTTGTTCCGAAGATGATTGTGTGTGCTTGTTGTGGTTTTTGTTAGGTATACAGATTCAGAAAGCTAAGAATGATGGTCAAAAGATGACCGGACATCATGCCTCCCTATTTAAAACAAATCGTACAAGAGCGAGGTGCCACAATTGTGCACAGATTTTAGTTTATACTCTAAATAACTAATAACCGTGATATATTCTAAGTATACACTTTTTCATTTGATGGTGATCCGGGATAAATTTAAAACCCGTTAAATGATCGATTCGTTAAAGTAACATAATAGAACAAATATATAGAATGGAACATGATTAGATAGATGTCAGGAATGTAATGACATGCACAATATAATTAGTGTTGAGTTCTTGGTTAGTTTTATCATAGTGCTTTACCTCTGTATAATTTACCGACAATTGTTGTCTATCATACTGGGTCATTTGACTCACAAGTTGTAATTCTTGAAAATCTAAAAAGAATGGTCAAGCATGAGACCAAGATTAAAGTGTCAGGTGCTACATTTGAGTAGCACCATGAAGGTTGATGTACAATATAGTAGTTTCACTTTCTTTGAGTTATAATATTTTTGGATTATATAAAGAAATTCATTTATAATATCTTTTCACTATTATATCGTGTACATCTTCTATAGAAATGAAAATCATAATTTGCTCACATTTTCTTGGATGAATGATTTATTGTGCATGTTGTTTGTGATTATTGTTGGATGACAATAAATGTGTGCTGATATGCATTCCTGTGGAT
This sequence comes from Ottelia alismoides, assembly GCA_037367405.1. Lineage (NCBI taxonomy): Eukaryota > Viridiplantae > Streptophyta > Magnoliopsida > Alismatales > Hydrocharitaceae > Ottelia > Ottelia alismoides. The sequence continues at coordinate 205,646 of JAZKJV010003416.1, forward strand.
GTTTGACATTACAAAATCTGCAAAAAAAGATGTTAACGATAATTGTAGATCTCAATTTGGCCTACAAAGTGGTATTTGTTTTAGAATTTATGACCTCAAATGCAGTAGTTGTGACATCAAACACATGGTTACACGAGCATATGGGAAAGCTCCAACCGACACACTCAAGACAATTTTCTGGTGAAATCTCACGACTCACAAGAACGAAAAAAAATATATTGATACTTCCATCTTCCATGTAACCACATAAGCATTGTTCTTTAATCCCCTCATCCCTCCTGGTTTGTCGTTCTTTGTGTGTGTCTGTGGTGTTGGGGGGGGGGGGGGGCTTGGGTAGGACTAATAATTTTATAATTCCAATAGTCAATATTCTCAAGATTTCTATTCTTCTTGAGGAGCAAGAAGAGATCGAAGGAGAGGCAACCCTCCAAAGCCTTCTAAGTGAACTTGTTTTCTCATCCCAAATAGTGAAATCCACATCCATAAAATGGTGTAAAGAGACCATTTTCCCATGTAAATGAAGGTAATACCTAATTTCGACCTATTTACAAGACGCTGTATGTTCGGTACCGAGCTTGTTGAGCTGATTGATCCTTCTTTGAAAGGCAACCATGGTTGAGTGGTCCTCCCTTTCCTATGACGCGGAGAACACCTCCACTTCTCGTTACCGAGATTTTTTCTTATATAAAGAAAGAGGGGTCAATCCATATTGAACAGTGATGTTGGCCCCTCCGAGATGTGAGTGGATGAGAACAAACTCAAAGGTGCAAGTTTCACTCTTTAAAAAGGCAGAAATGCAAGTGTAATTACAAGAAGGTAGATGCATAAGTATCGCTGCAACTTTTCGGAAGGGAGCAAATGTAAAAATCCTTTTTATAACAATGGCTAATCATCAAAGTTTCACCGTAAAATCAATCAAAATGCAATTCCAAACAATGCATAAGGACAAAATATGGGTTTATAATTTTTAACTACTTATTTGATAGTCAATGCACCGGGATTCCACTAATAACTCAATCTCGCTAGTTTATGTAGCACATCTCCCTCCAAAGCTAACTAAAATCAAAACAAATCGCATCCTTCCATTTAAATGACAAAAAAAAAACAAAATTCAATCTAACTCGTAACTGCACGTCATGCAAAACTCTTTGCTTACCCGTTTATCTAAAGACGAACAAACAATTTGTAAAGCAATCCATGGTTGGGTCTAGCTTAGCTGATCTTCTTCTTTGAAACCAAGGAATGAAATAAATGAGCTGGGTTCCATATTTCATTTACCGTAATATTTATCGCTGTAATATTTATTAGCACATTCAAAAGCAAATCAACATAAAACATATTTAAGTCACAAATGCAGTCAATAAAATAGATAAAACAATACTTTGTCAAATTAAAACTACCATTTCAATGCTTCCATTCCATTCATAAAACACATGCTATTTACAATAAAAGTAGACTTTTTACCGAGTCATCTCATGAAGCTTTTTACTCTAACACCATCCAATACTATAACTTACCAACCCAAAACTAAGGATGAGCGTTGGACTGGGCCTGCTCGACCCAGCCCAAAGCCCAGTCCACCAAGTCCGACCTAGCCCAAGTTCAAAACTATTTTGGGCCGAACTTGGGCAAATATTTTGAACACATTTGTTATTTGGGTCGGGCTTGGGCTTGGCTCGATCCAACCCATCTGGCTCAAAAGCCTGATCCATTAAAGCCCGCAATAAGGCCCATGAATTTGGCCCGATCAGGAGTCCAAAGCCTAGCCCACGAGCCTGATGGAAGGCCAAAAACGCCCCCTGACGAACCATAGCCAAGGGATTTCCATCCCCCTCGCATGTGTGACCAAATTCATGGAAAACACAAGGATTATCCAACAATAAAGAGACAAAAAGTTATAAGAGCATAACTCATAATGAAGTATATGATCAAAATCAACAATCAAATGTATTTATAGGAATGAAAATTATACAAACACATGAACCGGCTTGGCCCAGGCCCATAAAATTTGAGATGACTCATGTCCAACTGATATCCCACATTTCATGAGTCGATCCGACACAGATCCGATCCATAATACTTGGACTGAACTTGGGCTTGTGCTACCAAAAGCTAAAAATATTGGGCCCTAGACTCTGGCCCATGCCCGATGTATGCTCATCCCAAAGTAAAAGTAACCTCCCTCCTATTGCATGTTATAATTCAACTAAACGGGCCGTAATCGCGCCATGTCTGCTCCGACCCGAACAGGCCCATTCGCCTAAAGTCTGTAAACCCTACGCCCATCGTCCACTCTTCCTCGCCCGCCTCTCCCACCTCTGCCTCACCCCGGTGCCCCTCCCCTTCCGGATTCTCCAGATTTCTACCGACTCGACAATCAAGTTTCTATATTTATTTCTTATTTGGATTTGTGTCAGAGTTTGGAACTCTCGATCACGTTCAGCGATGGTCCGGAGCATCAAGAACCCTAAGAAAAGCAAGAAGAAGAGCAAGGTTACCTTCCTCTCTAGAAAATATGCAGTACTTTGGTCACATCCTCAAATGTTTCATTGTACAATTTCAGGGATCGAAGAAGGGCGGCTCGTCTTCGTCCGCTCCCGTTGCTCCTCCCAAGGTATTTAGATAAGCACCGCATCTTATTCTGGATTGACTGTATGATTTTTTGTCGGCGTTGATTAATCAATGAGTTGAATGGAGATATAAAACAATAGAAAGTTATGAAATTTAAGTTACAAAGAAAAGAATTTGGCGGAGATGAAATATGCATGGTCTCTGTTTTTTATTTACTCACCATTTTCACGTGGCAATGCTTTCCATAGGTATGGCAACCTGGTGTTGATGAACTGGAAGACGGAGAAGAGCTTCAATTTGATCCAGAGGCATATAATTACCTACGTGCCTTCAACATTGGTTGGCCATGTTTAAGGTGATCATTGATTCTTTTTCTTTTCTACTCATCTGTTTCCATCTGCGTGTTGACATTAATTATGTGGTATTCTTTTGTTCCATCATGCTTTGAAGCTTTGATATCATTCGAGATGCCCTGGGACTGGTTAGAACAGAGTTCCCACATACCATCTATGCTGTTGCGGGTACTCAGGTGCGCACATGTGTTTCTTTTCTTCTTCTAGAAAAAAACAAAATGATGGCTTGTTTATGACTGAGATTTGTTTATGTACAATGGTGCAATTCAAGGTAGGCAATATCGCGATATATCGGCATCGAGATGGAGGTATTGATATCCACACACACACATCCTGTTCCAGGATATCTCGTGGGATATCGGCGATATATCGCCATATCGAGCCGTATTGCTAAAAATGATTGGTTTCGGTACAAAATTTCTTGGATATCGACTGATATCGCAGATATTTCATCGATATCTATATATTGATGAATATTACCTTGTTGATTTCACTATTTATTTTGCTACTCCCAGTATTAAAACACATCACGATTTATATATTTTCTTTCGGGTCGGTAGGGTATGGTGCGATAGGGAGGGTGCATACGACGGTTATTCAGTTAGTGGACTTTACCCTCTTTGGCAATAGAGATAAAACAAGTCTAATGCTGATCAAGTTAGAATCACAGGTCCAGAATATATCTCAGCAGTCAACATTCAACATTAACAACAAGCGATATATATGATGTAACGTGTATTAGTGTGCTAAATACATGTCATTCTTGCATATAAATGTGTACTTGTATGTTATTTATTATTTTAATAACTAAGATAATCTTAATTCGTGAAAAAACCGCTTTTTGTTTCATTTTCGAGAATTCCACCGATATCGTCGATATATCCTTTTCCGGAAGGATCAGTACGATATCCATATCGATATTTCCTACCTTGGTGCAATTTGTTACCGAAAGATAATTGGGGTTCTTGCTTCTTTTGGTACTATTCAGGGTTTATCTGCATTGGGCAACAAAGAATCAGAATACGATACCACCGTAACCATAACCAAAACCAAAACCAAAACCACATCTTTCTCATGTCCAGTTAAGCTGGTTACATGCACAATTACCGATGTTCTGTATTCGATGATATCGGAGGATAAGAAAAATATATTTCATACATTCATGGTAGACAACTATGGAACTATATGGATTTTTTGGAAGGTGTTAATCACCCATCTTCGAGCATTTCTTGGGAGCTTGTGGAAGTTATGCTGGCGGCCTGACAGATGTGTTGATGCCTTTCAGGGTTATGCTCTATTTTCTCATGAGGGGATTCAATTGGATCTGACTTGATTTGGCATGAATTTGGATGCTCTACAGAACCGACATGGTTTACTTGAGATGGGTCAGCTCAGTCAAGCTAGATCCGGTCGAGAAAACCCTATTCATATACGGTCTAGACTTGATAGTGAGGGTTCTCAGACTCTCAGTCTCTCTTTGGTCTGACTTCTCGACCCGATTCGAATAAAATATGCTTGGACCAGAGTTCACATTGGGTTGCGCAAAGTACCAACTGGGTACCATGATCCAGATTAACACTGCCAAGTAAAACCCTGTTTCGAGAACGATGCTAGATTGCATTGCAGATGCAAACAAGGTTCAGGAAAGCGGTATGTGTATGCATTTGGACTGGTTATTGAATAACGATTAAGCAGTACGTGGGGACATATGCTGTTATACACGATTTTCTAATTTTTATTTAATAAATAAATATATATATATCTATAAAAGTAACTAAAGTTGAACTACAACTATTGTAATTACTTGTTCCAATGCTACTCTTGTTAAATATAGTAGATATACAGTTTGCTAAATATATGCGAATCATTTGATAAAATGATGATCTATAGTTACTGTTAGTTACTTGTTCAATACCGGTTAGTTTCTACTGTTCAGTTCAGTGAACAACCTACGAATACAAGCTCCAATACTGATGCAGCGTGGATCGGAAATATAGGACTGCATTTATTTAATTATGTCGTCGCATTTTTTTATGTCATCGCATTTTTTTATTTTAAATAAAGAGATCATGTGTGATCTCAACTGATTAGTTAGGAATTTGAATTTCAAATTTAGTAGTCGGTTAGAGTCAAATTAGGGGAATTGGTTTTGAATTTGAATTGAGTTTCTATTTTTGTAATCTCATCCCTCATATATAAAGGGATGATAGACTAGTTATGGAGGCAGGTCAGATTATATGAAAATTTGAGATTTTATCTCTATCTCCCTCTCTAGTCTCTCTCTTTCCCCACGTGGTCTTCACGTTTCCCTTCTCCAAACCCCTCATTTTCCGACGAGCTTCTCTTCTCAACCCTCCCAATTATTTTTCCACCGAAATTCCACAAAAATATTTATTTTTCCGCCATCACGCGCAATTTTTATTCTGCATAATTTCCACAAAAATATTTGTTTTTCCGCCATCACGCGCAATTTTTATTCTGCATCAATTGGTATCAGAGCATGGACTACATATCGTCCTCACGATCTGATGATCCACCCACACATTCTCGCCGCCATGCGATGAAACACCATCATTCGTCGGAGCGGAAACGACGAGCCAAAGAAGCTTACAACAAGGAGATGGACGCACGGCGTGATTTCCAATCCAAATGTCAAGATTACGAGGCCAAATGTCGAGATCTCCAATCCCATAATCAAGAATTCCAGTCCGAATGGCGAGAGATGATGGCTAACTTCGAGACTATGTGCGGCCTATCAAAATCTCCCACTACCAAAGCCGCTGTCCAGATTTGTGACGAAGAAAAACTCGTCGTCGATAATGATGTGTTCGCTGTCCAGCCTATTCCAGAGGAAAAAGAGGCCGTCGCCAATGAATTATTCGCTGTCCAGCCCGTTCCGGAAGAAAAAAAAGCCGATTCCCTTGCTGTCCAGGTATTTCAGATTCGCAAAAACCGCCAGAATCGACCTACGCCCATCCGCAACTCTCTCACAGACCTCCTCCACCACCCTCGCAACCCCAGAGCCCGCTGCACCTGCAACCCCAGAACCCGCTGCACCTGCAACCCCAGAACCCGCTGCACCTGCAACCCCATCCGCTGCACCCGTACACCTTGTTACGACACCCGCAAACCCAGCCACAAATCCACAGCCGCCGCAATCACCCTCTCCCGTAATCCCAGCGGCCCACCCTGCAACTCCAGCGGCCCTTCCCGCCACCCTCGTGAGTTTCCCTGCCCCGTCACCACCGCCGAAACCCCCAATCACCAAGTTGTCGGCCCCTGCCATCCTCCAAACTACCCTGCTACCTCCCCCGCAACCCAACTCCGACGTAGCCCGCTTTGCCCCACCACCATGGCCCACCCGCACGACACTTTTGCGCCGCTACCACGGCCCCACCTCCATGGCGACCCTCGCTACCCCCGATCACAATGCTGCACCCTGGGAACATGGCCTTAAATTTCGCCGAAATTCGGCCGAAATTTCGTTTCGGTCACTTAACGAAACGAAATCAAAATCCGACTTTTAAGGCCTTGCCTAGGAACCGACCCGCATCGCCCTCAGCCCGCAACCCCCCCCGCCCCTCTCTCCAGCACGCATCGCCCAACCCGTAACCCTCCCCTCCCCTCCCCTCTCCATCGCGCAAGTTTCCCCTGCATATGGCGCCACCACCCGATGACTCCCATCCTGGATGTCCGCCGTCAAACAGACAGATGGCGTGGCCACCACAGCTCCTTCCGCTGCCTCTTTGTGAGAAGAGATGAAACCCTAACAGGGGGCTCCTTATCCACGGGAGTCGAATCCCATAAAATGTTGGATTGGAAGTTAAGTTGGGAAGATTACATGAAGGTTCCCCCATGCAAAGGTTTTTATTCAAAGGGGAAATTCAAAAGCCCCTCTTACAGGATTTGTTTAATTGAAGCGGTACGAAAATTGCAACTCACCCTCCAGCCGCAGAAATATTTAAAGGGGAGTGCTGAAAGAAGGAAATTTGGGAGGCTTCCTTACCCTATTAGGATTAGGACCATGGGTTTCACCTATTTAAAGGCCCCATGGCTTCATTCATTGGACACATCTCCCCCTCTACTCTCCTTGTGCTATTGCTTTGCTATGCATTCTTCAAAGGCCAAGTTGTTCGTCATGAAGATGCCCCATCAGTTCTTCGAGCACCATGTCAACGGGATGAAATCCGGATGGACGCCCGCATGTGCGCCACACCTGCTCTTCTGTCGCGAGGTCAACGTCGCCAACATTCGCGCCACGCACGCATGGATCCCGCCATTTGCCCCACACTAGTTCTTCCATGGGATGATCAAGAACGCTGATTCGAACTTATCAACCTCCAAGCCTGCAGATCCAGCAATTCGTCGGGAGACGAATTTTTCAAGAAGAAGAGAATTGATGCAGCGTGAAATGGAAATATAGGGCTGCTTTTATTTAATTTTTATCCATAATTTTATTTACGAGTCGTCGTAATTTTAGTCAAATAAAAGAGATCACCTGTGATCTCAAAAGTAGTTAGTTTTAATTTAAATTTTCAAATTAGTCAGTTAGTCGGTTAGAGTCAAATTAGGATAATTAGTTTGAATTTGAATTTGAGTCGCTATTTTTGTAATCTCATACATCCTATATAAAGGGATGATAGACTAGTTATCTAGGCAGTTCAGTTGTTATTAAAATTGAGATTTACCTCTATCTCCGTCTCTCTCTTTCTCTCTCAACGTGGTCTTCACGGTTCTCTTCCCCAAAGTCCCTCGTTCTCCGACGAGTTTTCTCTTCTCAACCCCTCCATTTTCTTCTTCCACCTAAAATCCACAAAAAATTCTATTTTCCGCAGTCGTCGAATCTCCATTCTGCATCAAATACTATGATAAATAGCATCTATTCCCTCATAAGCATCTTCCAATCGATGTGTAAAATATTTGATTTGCAAAACATGCATAAAACCCTTCGAACACTATTTGTTATTTCACCTAAAATCCAACATAACTTTCTCACGTGAAAGAAATTGAAATTCAGTGCGTGTTACGTCAACCAAATGCCTCCCCACATGCAAACCAAATTCCTACCTACTATATATTTGATTGAAATACTCATATAAGCGGAAACCGCTTTACAAAATCAGACCATTGAGCCACAATTTGATTATAAAATCAGACAATGCGCACTCCCAGGCGGAGCCCTATCACCAACAAGGCGACGCTCCCATGTTCTGTCACGGAGCCCCGCGCATACAGGAGTTGGCTCGACCACTCGAACCCAGCGCTCACGGCGGCATGAGTATGCGCTCGCGCTCGATCTCGCGCCCTCTCAAAGCATCTAGGCACGGCGATGCTCTCGTGCTCCCTCCAACGAGCTCTGATACTATGTTAGAAAATAGGAAGCGGAAGCGGAATGATAAAACGGAGCAAAAATCTAGAAAGAATAATCATGAAAGAACACGAATATTTTTTACGTGGAACCCTACTCCGTTAGGAGCGGGATGAAACCACGGGAGAAGCCCTCTAAGGGGCATATCTTGCATTGCTTTTCTCAATAGTTACAGGAGGCCTGAGGCTCTTTATATAGCCGCTACAAGGCTTTAAGTCCCACCACTGGTAGATGTGTGACTAAACTTTTGGATGGGGTAAATGGATCCTAGAGAGATCCATTTACCCATCTCCATCTTATGTGATGCATACAACGAAGTACTCTAACAACATTAACTAAAAGTAGAATACACAGAGTAGAATGCCTGGCTACCGGAGAGAAAGTATCCTGATAGTCCACCCATATGTCTGGGTGAACCCACGTACCACAAGTCTCGCCTTATAGTGATTCACACTGCCATCCGCACAGTGTTTCACAGTAAACGCCCATTTGCATCCTACAACGGATACGTCAACTTGAGCAGAACAAGACTCCACGTAGAACGTCTCTTTAGCGCATCCATCTCCTCCTCCATAGCCAAGCGCCAACAACTATCCTTCAATGCTGCTCGTAATTCCATGGATTTTCCACGGCAGATAGAGCTGCTGCAAATTTATGAAAATACCCTGTTTAACGATGAAAGGAGACCTGAGAAGCCAGGGGGTAGGATGCACAAGATCGCTTTTGCTTTCGAACTGCAATATGAATATCCAGGTTAGAGGGAACGTCCTCCATCTGTGTGCTATTTTCCTGCAATGATTCCTGCACAGATATATCTCCAGTCTCATCGTTAGAAGCTATGTTATCAAAACAAACTTGGGGCTCCGTTGATGATGGGCGATGACTTTGAGCAGAAGCAGTTTGACGAGTGTAGAATTTAGGTAAAGATGGAACAAGTGGCGTATGGGACTGGGTAGCAGGAGGGGGCAGAGGTTGTGGTGGTGGTGGAGGTGAAGGAGTTGGTGGTGTAGGTGGAGGTGGTACAACATGCATGTGAGGAGGTGGCATGTAGACTTCATCATCTGAGTTCGATGAAGCCAACCTATCACCTGTAGGAGAGGACATCACAGACTCCAAAATGTGACATCAACACTGATGTAGTATTTTCTGCGCAAAGGATCATAACACCGATATCCCTTCTGAGTACTAGAGTATCCAACAAACACACATTTGATAGCTCTAGGAGCGAACTTGTCAAGATCAGGAGTCAACTGGTGAACAAAAGCAACAGATCCGAAATCACGAGGAGTGAGTGAGAATAACCCCTTCTCATGAAAAGCTATAGAGAAAGGAATTTTCTCACTCAAGACAGATGACAGCGTACGATTCACCAAATAGCATGGTGTGAGAACATCACCCCAAAACGAATGTGGTGCAGGACTCTGAATAAGAAGAGTCCGGGTGGCATCAAGAAGATGACAATGCTTTCTCTCAGCAATACCATTTTGCTGAGAGGTGTAAGGAGAAGATGTTTGATGAATAATCCCTCTAGATGAAAGAAAATGGGATAGATCACGAGTACAGAATTCCAACACATTATCAGTTCACACAAACTTCACAAAGGTTGAGAAAATATTTTGCACTTCAGTAATAAAGGTTTTGATCACATCCCCTGTTTTAGATTAATTCTTCAAAAGAAACACCCATGACAATCGTGAAAAATTGTCCACATCTACAGGATAAAATCTGTGTCCCTGGTGACCAGGCACACGACTCGAACCCCAGATGTCAACATGAAATAACTCAAAAAGGGAGCTGCTGCTCCGACTCTGACGATTGGGAAAGACAGACTGATGATGCTTTCCCAATTGACAAGCTTCGCATTGAAAGGAAGAACTAGGTGAAATTTGCTGCAACATATGACACATCTTTTGAAGAGGGAGATGACAAAACCGGAGGTGCCAAGTCAATGGAGAGACTGATCCAGACGAATGAGAAGATATGCCTTCGTTGGGAGTTTGAACCAGGCGATAAAGACCACCCTACTTACGGCCACACCCTATTACTTTGCACGTAAGAATGTCCTGAATAACAAGAGACGATGGGTTAAAAATAGCTCGACAATGCAAATCCTTAGTAATCTGAATAATAGAAAGTAAATTCATAAGGAAATCTAGAGCATGTAGCACATTCTGCAGACGCATCGAAGGCGTCAAAGTGATCTTCCCCTGTCCTGTAATCGGGGTATGAGTCCCATCAGCTATCACAACTGTTATCCCTGGCGGAACCTGTTTGTATGATGTAAGTTGACGTCTGTCTCCACATAGATGGTGTGTCGCATCGGAGCCCATAATCCACTCTGGATCCATGACATGATGCAGAAGCATAAGTACCTGAGGTGCTGGCTGTAGCAGAGGTACTAGCAGAAGCTGAAGCTGCCACATCTGAATTATCTCCTGAGGATGGTGAAGCGAAAGGAGGTATAATATCCCTCAGTCTGGCTACGAGGTGATGAAACCTCTGATCTAGAGTAGAAGTAGCATGAGACTCAATCTGCTCTGCAATGCGGGCTGATGTCGGGAACCCATGCTTGGAATAGCATGTCTCCTCGGTATGACCTGGACGATGACAGAAACTACATGGCTGACGAGTGCAACCTCCTCTTGCACGAGGTCCGCGTCCACGAAAGGTAGAATTTCCTCCTCTTCCTTGAGAGGCTGCCATGGCCGAGGAAGTCTGATTAGAGGCGGTGGAAGGAATAGTAATCCTGCTGAGCTTGCGGAATGCTTTCTCCATGGGGGGGAATAGTGGCATCCGCTAGAATCTTGGAGCAAGCAGCATCATATTCAGGGTCAAGGGCTACTAGGAATACCCCTGCTATGGTAGCATTCCTATATGTCTTCTGCTGCTCTGGAGTTGCCATTAGAAGCATGAAACTGTGGAGCTTCTCAAACATCTCACGTAAGGATGTTTACAGTGAATGCAGAGGACATCCGTTCTGCTTGATAGTGAGTATGTCATGCTGGAGTTGAAGAATCTTTGTCTCGTTCCTCGCTTGAGAATATGTTGCCGCGGGGATATCCCACATCGACTTAGCAGTAGGCTGATGTAGCACATCATTGGCGATCTCGATCGTCAATGTACCAGAGAGCCAAACTTTGGCATAAGTGTCATCTGCCTCCCACGGGGCATCTACTCTAGTCTTCTCCACTGGCTTTTCCTCGGTAAGAATATGCTTCTTATCATTTGACTTCATAAGGCTCAGGAACTGCATAACCAGAGCTCATAATTTGTCCCGTCCATTGTAACTATAGACACTGGACCTCTGAATGCGCCTGTGGCGGGTACATCGACTTTATTCTCAGATATATTGTCGGATGAAGAAAACTAAGGTTTTGTCGACCAAAAATTGAATGTCTACACAGACATATGTTGATTTGGGTGCATATATAGACTTACACACCCAAATCCATCATCCAAACGAAGAGACCGACTCGCAAGAGGTGCAGGTGGCGCGCACGCACGCGCAGAAGGCGACGCACGCACGCGCTAGACGGTGACGCATGCACGCACTAGACGGCGACACACACACATGCAGAAGGCGGCGCGCACACGCAGAAGGCGGCGCACGCACGCATAGGAGGCAGCGCGTAGAGGCGGCGACGCACACGCGTAGAGGCGGCGGTCCACGCGCAGGTGGCGATGCACGCGCTTAGGCGGTGCCCCCTTTTTTAACTTCAAAAGAAGAGTTTCCTGAAATAATTGGACATGTTAATGGTAAATATGAATACGAAAGCGGTCATATTTAAGCATTCATCTTGTATAAACATATTCTGAACAATTAGACCTTCATAAACATCTGAAAATATCGATAGGACAAAAGATTTTCTTAAGAAAATGCTCCTAAAATTCTTCGTCTCAGGGATCGCCTCGCATGCCTCGGGCATGGGAGGCCCTCGCCTTGAGGCCGCCTCGAGCGCCTTTGCGTTTCGAGGTGTGCCTTTTCAAACCATGGCGGTAGATACTATTGATCATCTTTTCTTTTCACGTGAGAAGACTAGCTTGAGATTGATTGGGTCAGTTCTTGTGGCTTGGAGATTTTCTAGGACTCAGTTTCCAATGCTAGACATTGCCCCCCAATGAAATCCTTCCCTTATTGACAGCTATCTGGGCAATCTGGTTAGCAAGTAATGAATGATCTTTGTTTCAAAAGGTATGTATGTTAAAAATGTTTGATCTCCACGTCAGGACTCTGCTCGAGTCATGGCTCCTGTAAGGTATTTTGGGTATCTCTCTGTTAATCTAATATACTTGTGAAGGATATCATAGTGTGTTTCCGCCTTTTTTGTCTTTAAAAATATGGAATTATATGCAATTTGCTGCTCCCTCATTCTTTTGAACTCATCTTGTAGAAATTGAAGGATATCACCAAGAGATGAAAAGAAGTTATCGCTTTTTTTTCCTAGTTAACAAACTCAAGATCATAATCTTTTTTAGTAGTGAGACGACTCAAAGTCAGATTCACTAGCTATTTATTGTAGTTTCTGCCTTAATGTAGAATTTTGGCATTCTCTCTTCAATACCATTTTAGAGTTTCATATGAGAGTTTTCTAATCAATTTTTACTGCTGATTCTGTTATTCCTTTTTTGTCTTATTTTATTCCAAAAATGGGCCTGCACACAAGTTTCCTGCTTTATAAGAGAGAACTAGGAGTCAATAAAATCAAGTCATTCCCCTAATTATTAACTCCAGTCACAGGATGGGTGGTTGCATTATGCCGATTATCTGGATAATTGGATGGCCATTAGCCTCTCATGTCATCATTTGATTTTTAAACAGAGTGAGTAGAAATCTCGTGCCTGAGGTTTCTTAAATGGTGAGTTAGTGGATATGACTAATTCATAGAGAGAGTAGAGATCTTATGCATGATGCTTCTTAGAATGTTAAACTAGTGGATATGGCTAACCTGTATTTATAAACATATTTTAAGTGTAATTTTCTGAGTGCCAAAAATAGTATTGCATTTGTTTCTTCTTTGTATGGTCATATGTTTTAGCGAAAGAGAGCTTGCATATGTAGACACCTTATCATTTCTTTTTTTAGGCTGAGCAAGCTTCATCGAACTACATTGGGGTATTTAAACTCTCTAATATATCTGGAAAAAGAAGAGAATTGGTTCCTCATGCAAATGATGATGGTGACATGGATAGTGACAGTAGCAGTGATGAAGATGAGGAAGCCTTTGATGATTCCACAAAACCTATTTTACATGTAAGGATCGCTAACGTACAGCATTTGCAATTCGGTACTATCTGTGTTTATTTTTTGTCATTTGCCAATTGCAATTCAGTAGTTGCGACATGTGTCTGTTTTACTTTGGTTTGTGCTCTCACCATCATCTTATTTCGTTCATTTGATTGTAATAGCTTCGCAAGGTGGCACATCAAGGATGCGTCAACCGAATACGTGCAATGAATCAAAAACCCCATATTTGTGCCAGTTGGGCTGATACTGGGCATGTGCAGGTTGCTATTTTTCTTTAATTTTTCTCTGCTTAATTTTACACGACCATTTTTTAGGCAAAAATCAATGTAGAGAGCCCCACTTAAAGTGGGAAAGGGTTGTTTTTTGTTATATTTTTACATGATCATTTTTATTTACTTTTATTCATATAAAATGGACCATTATGATTGTGTTATCAATGGCATGATGCAGGTGTGGGATTTCAGTTCACATCTCAATGCATTGGCTGAATCAGAATCGGAAATAAGCCGAGCAGCTAATACTGTTCACCATCAGTCTCCTATAATTAAATTTGCTGGTCACAAAGATGAGGGCTATGCAATTGACTGGAGTTCTACGGTTCCTGGGCGGCTTGTTTCTGGTAAATCAATAATATATGTTTGCCAATTAATCTTTTCGGCTAGCAGACATCTTAGTATACATTAGTAATCCTTATAAGTTGGATGAATGATCATGATACTTGTGCATGAAGGTGGTTGCGATAAACTTATTCACTTGTGGGAACCTTCATCCGAAACATGGAACGTTGACATGAAGCCGTTTGTTGGTCATACTGCAAGTGTAGAAGACCTCCAGGTTTTATATTTTAGCTATCCGTGAATTGACTTGGATGTTGTTTTTCAATATTGGGTTCATTTATATTGCAGTCCTTTTTCTGTTGAAAAATCACTTATACGGGTGAACACCTACCTGGATTGTTCACTCATTTAAAAAAACAATTATATCGATTTCCATTACACAATTATTTGATGGCCAGTGGAGCCCGACAGAGTCGGATGTATTTGCATCATGCTCGGCTGATGGGAAGATTGCAATATGGGATACCCGCCTTGGGAAGTCTCCAGCTATTTCTGTGAAGGCTCATAATTCAGATGTCAATGTTATTTCATGGAATCGGTAGCTCCTGGCTTGTCCTGTCCCAGGATCTTTGTCGAATATTCTGTTCTTTAGTTTGTTGACATTTTGTTTGAAATTTTGATTAGCCTTGCTAGCTGCATGATAGCCTCTGGAAGTGACGATGGTTCCTTCTCTATCCGCGATCTTAGACTCATCAAGGTATGCATGGATTCATCTCTTCGAAACACATTAGTTATGCTTAATGTTATATTCTGCTTAACCATCATTTTTTTTAAACTTTTATATTTATGCTCTGTAAAATACACAAACTTTCAGAGTGGTAATACTATATAGATGTCCTGATTAAATTGACAGACTGAGGAAGAATGTGGGAAATTTTGGGGATACCATAGAGTGGATTGAGTGCGGTTGCAATTTTATGAAGAAAAGATTCCCACCCCCAGTTTTTTTTTTTATATATTTTGCATTCTGGGATCATTTTCAGACTGATGAAGAATGAGGAAAATCTTGGGGATACCATAGAATTGATTGTGTGCAGTTGCAATTTTATGATGAGAAGATTTCCCTCCCTTAGTTTTGTACATGTTTTCCTTTTTAAGACCATTTTAAATTCTTAAGTGTCTTTCTTATGTTTAGTTTTGAAATTTAATTAGGAATCCAGTTGGAAGAGAGGTAAATTTTCTCGTTTCGTTATGTATGACAGATAGAGGATAAGATGAGAGAAAACGGCTTAAGATGGTTTGGCCATTTGCAAAGGAGGTCGACAGATGCATATGTTAGGAGATGCGAGTTATGGGATGTTGAGCCGGCCAAGAGAGGGCGAGGAAGGCCCAAGAAGTGTTGGAATGTGACTATCTGAAGGGATTTTTTATAATCTAAGCCTGAGAATGATCCAAGATAAATCTGAATGGAGGCAAAGAATCCATTTATCCCGATCGTACTTAATGTGGGGAAAGGCTTTGTTGTTGTTGCTTTATGTATGATCGATAATTGAGACCCTAAGCATATTCTTCATTTGTTCACATACCCTCCTCTCAGTTAGATCATTTTGAACCCGGAGGGTTTGAGGGACGACGCAGGAGGCAATCCGTATGAGGGGTGTTGTTGTGTGATGTGCCGAGGACTTCCACTATGGTGCAATTATCTCGGATCCATGTCTCTTTCCCTCTCCTAGCCAGTGGTGGTGGTGCATGTTATCTCTTAGGGTTCGTTTGGTTGCAGGGTTGGACATGATTGGGTTGGGTTGGGATACTATTCACATGGGTATCCCCTCCTCACAGTTTACTATTCACCCAGCCCAAACCAACCCAACCCAACCATGCCCAACCCTGCAACCAAACGAACCCTTATGGTCTCGCCCTTGGGGCACCTCTTGAGGTTTAGGTTGAGCTGGCAACGCTTTGTTCCCAGTGTTTGTTTTGAATCTCTATGGGTTCGTTTGGTTGCAGGGTTGGGCAGGGTTGGGTTGGGTACTATTTACAGGGGTACCCCCTCCTCACAGTTTACTATTCACCCAGCCCTGTGAATAGTACCCAACCCTGTCCAACCCTGCAACCAAACGGACCCTATGGGTGTACTTGTTGAGGAGATGACCTCGTCGACCTCAACAACATAGATGGACTATGGTGACTTTGCTTTTGGGGCTTGTGATAAGCCGATGATAATGACGATTGGGTGGGTCGATCGACAGAAGTGGATACAATGCTAATGGTGGTCGAGGTTGCATAACTTGCATCACAATCTTGGGTGGCATCTCGGAGTACAGATCTCCAATGCTCCTTTGGGATTTGCTATTATTCCCTTCTAGGGAATGACATATTTAGAAATCCTGGCTAATTTAGTCTCTCCGTCCCTTATAACAAGGCATGTTTGCTGCTGGGACTTTTGTTGGATGAGGGGTTTGAGGGTTGACAGAGGATGTGGTTTGTCTTAGGGGTGTCATTTATGGTGTTAAGAGAGCTCTCCCTGTAGTGTCGTCATTGAGGATCCATTTCCCTTGTCCTCTCCTTGTGGGGGTGATGGTGCATGTTATCTTCAATGGCCTCTCCTTGGGGCTCCTCTCCAATGTTAGGTGGGCATGCGTTTGCTTCCGATGCTTGTCTTGGCGAGTCTGTGTGCTCAGAGGATGGTTTTATCAACAATGGAGACGAATTTTGACGACTTTGCTTCCGGGGCTTTTGATTGATCATTGTTGATTATATTGCGTGGGTTGGTTGACAGAGGTGGATGCAATGTTTATGGTGGTTGAGGTAGCGACACATAGTAGGACAATGTCTTTCGCTATATGATCACCATTAATCCCTTGGAGTTTGCCATCATATTTTGGGGAGAAGGTGGGTTTGGAAATCCTTGCCGATACCCTATGTTGGAGTGCACATTTACTATCGGGACAATTGTGGGATGATAGGTGGTTTGTTGGCGACATGCTAGGTCAGACAAGTCTAGGTTGCAAGGGGAATTCAATTATTATGCGAGATTTAGGTGTGTTAGATCCTACTTTGCATAATCTATTGTTTTGTTTAATCTAGGCTACCTTGTTTGGACATGTTTTGGCCCCCCTCGATGATGTTGTGGAATCGAGTGCCTCTTTGTTCCTGGATAGGGTTTGTGGATTCCAGTTTCTAGACCCATGCACTATGGCTTTAGGCACTGGTTGTGGCTTTTGAGTGTCGGGGAATTGTGCCTCCCTTAGGCAATGTAAGGAACTCTGTTTTGGGAAATTTTGTTCCATGCAATAGCAACGAGGCTGATATTTGTGTCTGGCTCATGATTTGGGTTATCAGAGAAAGCAATTGCGAGCGATGGAGGTCTTTATAGGTGATGTGACACAAGGGCATTTTGATGGGTGTTTCAGATTTGCTCCGATGAATAAGAGTGACAACATGATGCATCATTGGGGTCTACCTCGAGGTAGATTTCTAGGCATGTGGACGTTGATGCTTTTAGGGAGGTCTCAAAGGCAGACGGGGCCTTCTTGATGGGGAAGGGGAGATCATTTGATAGTCCACTGGATTTCCAAATATTGTACATTCTTTGTCTATGCGATCCAATGCAAGGTTCAGAAAGTCGGTATGCGGTGTTTGCTCGATTGGATGGGCTGAGAATGAGTAATTAGATAGGCGGAAATATATGCGGAAGTATATACGGATTATGTAGTTTGTATTATTTTAATAACAAATATTTAGAAAATATAATAATAAATTCATATCAAAGAATAAGTTACTATTTCTAAGTGAGTAAATAATCGATCTAAATAACCAAACAACTAAAAGATGCTATGCTGTTTGGATGCAACCTCTAGAAACATTTGCTAATATTTTATAATAAAAAACAAATGATACAATAAAATAAACTCATCTTATGTGACAATCCTTCCCCATCCACTAATCATATTTTTGCTTTTAAAACTCAACAAAATCAAAATTAAGCGATTATCAAGTTTACCTCAGATTTACAAATAGGCATTTTTGCTTATTATTTATGTAGTATTACATCTAATTATTACTGCTGGAAAGTTTTATATACAATCAATTTAAATAGTTCACAGACATACAAATCAATTTATATATTTTTCAAATCAAAGTCCAAGTTCAAACTTAAAAACAAAGAAACCTTTTTTCAATTACTTACAATGTATTCATGTAGCTATGTCATTAGAGCTCAAGAATCAACAACAACAAAGCCTTTTCCCACATTAAGTAGGGTCAATTACATGGATTCTTTACCTCCATTCAGATCTATCTTGGGGTAAATCTCGGGCTTAGATTCAAAAAACTAAGACCCCTTCTTGTAGTCTCATTCCAACACTTCTTGGGCCTTCCTCGCCTTTTCTTAGCCGGCTCAACATCCCAAAACTCGCATCTCCTAGCTGGTGCATAGCTGACCTCCTTCGCAAATGGCCAAACCGCCTTAAGCAATTTTCTCGCAAATTATCCTCGATTGGAGCTACACCAACTTTCCTTCTAATTGCATCATTCCGAATCCGATCTTTACGTGTGTCCACACATCCATGCTCTTTATAGGTCCCAAGTCAAAATGCTTGATCCGACTGAGAAGGTGGTTCGTTAAAAACCTGGCACTCCTTTTACGGGCGACACCATATGTCTGGAAGGAGGAATATTGTGTGCAAGGGGCTCCTGTCTGTTGAGGAGAATGTTCTTTTGACGTCGGACGCGGGCTTGGGAATTCATTGGAGGTTGCCGTGGTTCACCGATGGTAAATTACTACTGTCGTATACACGAGTTCTTCGTGTAGGAGTCCTGTTATTGTCTCGTACGTTGGAGACCTCATGCCCAACTCTTAGGCCCTGTTCGGTTTGAGAATAAGATCGAGAATAAGGGTCCTATTCTTGTTCTCTCTCCTCCCTATCTTCGTACGGCAATTCCATGCGCTCTGTCCCCTCCACCTTATTCTCGCCCTTATTCTCGGCCGTGCGCCAGCATCCCCCTCCCTCCCACACGATCTATCTTCCTCCTCTGCTGCTTGCACCATGCCTTCGTTGGGGTCGTCCTACTCCTCTGCTGCTTGGTCTGCTTTGTGGTCGCCCTACACCTTTGTATGGTTCACCCGTGAATGGCGAAGAGGTAGGCTGCTTTTACTGTGGCATTAATGGAATGGATTGACCATGTAGGGGTTCCTTTTGACCTTAATCCATAAAAGCAAGGTGTCCTCCACTTGGTCTGTCTTCTCGACCATGTCATCCTCCATGGAGTCTAGGATTTCCAATAACACATAAATTGGGCCGGAGATCGACCTGCAGCCGCTCATCATGGGACATTGGTGTGCATTTTGTCCTTTGCTTGTGCATGCACATTTGTTCTTCCTTTTGTTGGGTTGCGAGGTAACCGCTCAACCCGTTTGATTCTATAATCCAGTTGTGTATGCATATGATGCGTTGTTGCTCTTCTTGGATGTTCATAATGTTGATGAACTTGGTTTCCATTTTACTCTGAGCTCCTGCTACTGTTATTGCCATGCCTTGTTTGGAGTGTTGGTGATCATATAGCCTTTTTTTTATTTGGGTTGCAACCATGCTATGATGTTTCTATCGTCTAATCATGATTTCTCCCTTGATGGGTGGATTTGTATGCACCCTTCTTGCTGTGTTTTACTCTTCATATGGTGCTCTATTGATTTGGGTAGAGGTTGAGCTGAGAGCTGCTCTGCTGCTGCTCTGTGATGCATTGTTGTTACGATGTACATCTTGGTTGCTTGGTTGACAGTTCACTATTAATTTCGTTTGAGATTGGCATTTGCTGACAAATGCTAACGAGATTATTTGGTTGTTCATTTGATGCCCCATTGGGTGCACCTTGAGCTGAAATCGGCTCTGTTGCGCCTCCACGGTGCCTTATTGGTGTTTGTTAGATGTCGTTCTTTGAGCTGAGAGCCGCTCTCTGTTGCCCTGTGATGCATTTTTTGTTGGCCTTGGATGTCTATCTAGTGTGCTGCTCTATGATGTCATAGCTTGATCTGAGAGACGCGATCCTGCACTGCTGCTTTGATGTTTGTAGCATTGAAAACACCCTATCAGGTTTCCCTTGAATGGGCGATCCATATGAACCCTCTCTGCTATGGTTGACCTTTTGATGCTGATGATGTTCTTTGTTGTGCTGAGAGCAGCTTCACTGGTTCTCCGTGTTGCATTTTTTTGGGCTTGGATGACCATTGATGCGGATCGAAATCGGCGTCGGCGAATAAAATTATAATATATTTTTTGGTGGATATTTGGTGGAAGAAGAGAGGGGTTGAGAAGAGAAATTGGAGGGATTGAGAGGAAGAAACTCGCCGTGAATGCGAGAGGTTGAAGGAGAAGACCGCGGAGATCGCGTGGAGGGAGAAGAGAGATGAGAGGGAGATACGAGATAAAATCTCAAATTCACTTCATAATTCACTGAATAAAACAATGGACTACCCTCTCTTTATATAGGAGAGAGGGGTTTACAAAAATAGTAAATAAATTCAAACTGACAACCGACTTTCCTAATTGGACTCCAATAAATCCTAATTGACCTCTAACTAACTTAATTAGACTCTAATTATTTAATTGACCCACAATTATAATTAAAATCTACGAAATCAACGTTGAGATCACAGGCGATCTCAATTATTCAATTGGACCAATACGACCACTAAAAACGTAAATAAAATGATAATTATTTAATTGAATAAATGTGGCCCCATAATTTGGGGTCACGCTGCATCAACTCTCCACCGCTTTAAAAAATTCGGCTCCTGACGAATTGCGTGATGTAGGTGGTTTGTTGGAGAAATCATCCTTGAATTGGGCTTCAATTTCCTCCCATGGGATCACCTTCAACATTACGTTTGTAATTTTTTTCAATTTGGGGACGTTGGCGCAATTTTCGCACTTCTTTCTTTTTCTTTCTTTTCACACTGCTCTGGACCTTTATGTAAATAGCGGAATGCGGGTTTTTTTTTCTGCAATTTGTCCCATTTAGTTCCAATTTCCACCTTCCAGGGGATTGGTATCCCGTGACTCTCGCAAAACCCGTTAGGGTTCTCTTCTTAGGCGCGGGGAGGGTTGCGGGGCATCTCCAGCGGCTGGCAGCGGAACCGAGTCGGGGGCCCGATGGTCGGCTGCGCGTGGAGGTTGGTGACCACGGGGCGAAGGCCTGGCGCTGGAGCAGGGAAGGCGATAGTGGGATGCGGGCGGCGGCGACGCTGGGGTTTAGGGCGCGGGGCCGGGGGAGGGATCGGGTGGGATGGCGTGAGGGGAAGGTGGGGGTTACGGGGAGGAGCTGTGAGGTGGAGGTGGGGCGAGGTGGGGAGAGGGGGCGGCGCGGTGGCCTGGTGTCTCGCGGGCCGAAGGGGAGGAGGGCCGGTGGTTGTGCGTTGGAGAAGGGAGGGGTCGGGGGTGTGGGGAAGTAGCGGGGAAGGGGGGGTCGGTGGCGCGTAGGGGGGTGGCGGGCTGGTGTGTGCTGGGTGGGGAAACCGCGGGGACGGTGGCGGCGCGGTGAACCTGGGGTGGAGGGGAATCGGGAGGGGAGGCACGACGATTGTAGGGTGCGGCTGGCGGCCGCGCGGACCGGGGAGGGCAGGGGGAGTACCTGGGTGGCCTGGGGGGGTGCCGGGATGGTCGGCGGGGGTAGCGGCGTCGATTCCGGTGGCGAACATGGTTCTGGGACGTGCTGGACAGCAACATCTACGGCACAGATTTCGAGGTTTTCGTATTCCTCGTCCGCGGGCTCTTCATCGAAGATGGGCCCTTGGTCCTCCTTTTCTTCTTGCACCATAATTGCATCAAATAGATCTTCCCTTGGGCTGAAAATACCTTCGTTTTCGGCTTCGAAATCGACTTGAACGGCGGTGGCATAGATCTGATTTTGGTCGTTGGCGGCGGAATCGTCGTCGATTTGTGTGCCCAACCATTCGTGCACCTTAATGCATGCGATAAGACGTTGATGGAACTTTTTTGACCGACGCGAACCACGAGATGGGCGGCGGAGACCGAATTTTGCACACCAATAGTCGATCGGATCGTCGAATCGTAGGTACGATTCGAAATCCATGCTCTGATACCAATTGATGCGGATCGAAATCGGCGTCGGCGAATAAAATTATAATATATTTTTTGGTGGATATTTGGTGGAAGAAGAGAGGGGTTGAGAAGAGAAATTGGAGGGATTGAGAGGAAGAAACTCGCCGTGAATGCGAGAGGTTGAAGGAGAAGACCGCGGAGATCGCGTGGAGGGAGAAGAGAGATGAGAGGGAGATACGAGATAAAATCTCAAATTCACTTCATAATTCACTGAATAAAACAATGGACTACCCTCTCTTTATATAGGAGAGAGGGGTTTACAAAAATAGTAAATAAATTCAAACTGACAACCGACTTGCCTAATTGGACTCCAATAAATCCTAATTGACCTCTAACTAACTTAATTAGACTCTAATTATTTAATTGACCCACAATTATAATTAAAATCTACGAAATCAACGTTGAGATCACATGCGATCTCAATTATTCAATTGGACCAATACGACCACTAAAAACGTAAATAAAATGATAATTATTTAATTGAATAAATGTGGCCCCATAATTTGGGGTCACGACCATCTTGGGTGCTGCTATGTGATGTTTGAGCTTGATTCAAGAGATGCAATCCTGCATTGCTGCTTTGATGTGTGTATCATTGAAAACACCCTATGAGGTCTCCATTGAAGGGAGGTGTATGACCCTCTTTCCTGTGTTTGACCTTCTTTTGATGCTGGTGATGTTGTTCTTTGAGCTGAGAGTCGCCGCTCTCTAATGCTCTGTGATCCATTTTTATTGGCCTTGGAATGGAAGGCCGTGTCGGCGATATATCGACGATATTGGGTGCTGCTATGTGATGTTTGAGCTTGATTCAAGAGATGCAATCCTGCATTGCTGCTTTGATGTGTGTATCATTGAAAACACCTTATGAGGTCTCCATTGAAGGTAGGTGTATGACCCTCTTTGCTGTGTTTGACCTTCTTTTGATGCTGGTGATGTTGTTCTTTGAGCTGAGAGCCGCCGCTCTCTGATGCTCTGTGATGCATTTTTTGTTGGCCTTGGAATGGAAGGCCGTGTCGGCGATATATCGGCGATATATCGCCGATATATCGGTTTCGACATGGTAGGGGTTTCGATATTACACAATATATCTTTTTACAGGGATATCGATGATATATCGCCGATATATCGGTGATATATCGCCATATCGGCTCATATTGGTAAAAAATGACTGGATTTAGTACGAAAAATCCCGGGTATCGATCGATATCGTCGATATGTCGCTGATATCTCTATATATTCATGCTATTATTCATGCAAGATTGATTCAACTATTTATCTAGCTACACCCAGTATTAAAACACATATCTATAAGTCAATTCAACTTGGTGTATGGTGCGAGACCCCCGTACTGGTAGGGTATGGTGCGACATGAGGGTGCATACAACGGTTCTTCAACTTAGTGTATGCTACAAGTTATTTCATGTTGTAAGAACTTGAATGAAATCCATTTCCAATATCTATAAGTCAACTCTTCAAAACAAAAATATCTATAAGTCAAGAATCAAAACATTAATATCGATATATTCAAAATGATCGATATATGCGATACAAGCTTCATAGATTGATCGATATGTGTGATTTAAGAGTATATTTGTAAGTTATTTAGTGATCTAAGAACTTCGATGAACTCCATTTTCAATATATATAGGTCCAACAACTAACAGTATCGACGATATGTTCGATATGACCGATATGTGCAATATAAGGATCATAGTCTTCACAAATGATCTATATGTGTCATCTAAGTGTATATTTGTAAGTTAGTTAATGTTGTAAGAACTTGAATGGAATCCATTTCTAATATCTAAAGGCTAGGAATAAACATTAATGGCGATATGTTCGATATGATGACCGATATGTGCGATATATGGGCTATAAATGACCGATATGTGTGGCATAAGTGTGTATTTGTAGGTTAGTTGTTGTTTTAATATCTTGGATGATCTTAATTTCTTAAAAAATGACAGAAAATGGATTTTTTGAGCCATTTCCGACATTTCCACCGACATCGTCGAAAACACCCCATGAGGTCTCCCTTGAAGGGAGGATTTGTATGACCCTCTTTGCTGTGTTTGGCCTTCTTTTGATGCTGATGATGTTCTTTTTTGAGCTGAGAGCAGCTTTACTGCTGCTCTGTGATGCATCTTTGTTGGGGTTGGATGTCCATCTTTGGTGATGCTTTATGATATTTGAGCTTGATTTGAGAGATGCAATCATGCATTACTACTTTGATGTGTGTATCGTTGAAAACATCCCATGAGGTCTCCCTTGAAGGGAGGATCTGTATGACCCTCTTTGCTGTGTTTGACCTTCTTTTGACGCATCTGATGTTACTCTTTGCACTGGGAGCCACTCTCTGTTGCTTTGTGATGCATTTTTTGCCAGGCTTGGATGCCCATCTTGGGTGCTGCTCTATGATGTTATAGCTTGATCTAAGAGATGCAATCCTGCATTACTGCTTTGATGTTTCTATAATTGAAAACACCCTTTGAGGTCTCTCTTGAAGGGAGCATTTGTATGGACTCTCTTTGCTGTGTTTGCTCTTCTTTTGATACCCGAATGGGTGGAGCTTGAGCTGAGAGCTGCTTTGTTGCTGCTTTATGACACAATTTTTAATGGCTTCCACTAATTCGATGTTAGGTATTCATATGCTCAGAGATGTAATTAAGGTGGGACATGTTCATTTGTCATGTTTGCTATTCATTTTATGCCTTTTCGGTTGAAAATATGAGCTGAGAGCCGAGATGTTGCTGCTTTACGATGTCTTCTTGTTGTTCTTGGATCTTAATATTGTTAAATTCATCGATGGTAGTATGTTGATCCGCTTTGCTGCATCTGATGTTATATGATGCATTGTTGTGCTTCTGTTGCTGATGTTTGATGCATTGTTGTTTGTTGGATGGTACATTGTTAAATTGTTGTGTGTTGTTCATTCTATGGGAGATGTTCAACTCCCAACAGATCATGCTGCTGCGATTGCCGTGCCTTGTATTCATTTTTGGTTTTTCAATTATGATTGGAGAGGCAATTTAAATGGTACAATTTACACATTATGCTATGAACTCCTGCTCCTTTGATCGTCCTTGTCTTGAGATGAACTGGAAACCTGTATTACTGTTCATTTGCTGGAGTATCTACTCGTGCTGCAGCTGTTATTCTAGCTGTGAGGACAAAAAGATTTGCGCCTCATTTGATTCAGTATTTTTGGAGTCATAACCAACTTAGTTGGGTTTTGGTTCACGAAGACTCATTCACCTAACCTGCATTTAGGCTTGTAAGTTACCGCCTCTTTATTGGAATGTGCCTACACCGTTTAACCCCAACCATATAGGATGGCCATGGGAGGTGCACATTGGGGACGACGAGTTCCCTTCCTAGCGAGTGAAATGGACACCTGCGATGGACGAGTGTCTTCTTCAGCTGTTCAAGCACCATTTTGACATAGGGGACTGGGTTGGAGGTTCGTTCACAACGTCGGCTTGCATAGCATCATTGCACACTTCAACATGGAGACCGAAAAAAACTGGGACAAGCCAGAGCTCAATAATCGATGGAAGACAATAAAGGACTACACAACGTTCGTATACCTGATGACGAAGTGCGGTTGGGGGTGGAACCTAGTCTCCTGTACAGTAGTCGCAATTGATGAGGAGGCATGGCTTACGATATGTATGTACGTTAGACCCCAATATAGATTCCTAGATCATTTTATAGCATTTATCATGTATTGTTGCCTTCAGATCGACAAGACCTACAAGCCCTGTCGAAGGAAGTCCTTCCCTCATACTGACCTGGCAGACGCAATGGTAGGAGACTACACAACGAAGGGTACATACGCCTTCTCTTCCCAGACTGAACCACCGAGGTCATTTGCAGCCTTTTTTTGAGGAAGATGCTTGGACACAACATGCATTCGAGGATGCGCTATAAGTGGAAATTGATGCACCCTAGGTGCCCGATCTAGTTGAACAAAGAGGACCAACTACGCAATCCTTTAGGAGGAGACGACGCAGGGATTCAGGGGTACATATATCAGGTACAAAGTGTTCTCGGAGTGATGGTGCCCCCCGAGCTTCACAAGTTATAGGTGATGATGTCGTTCGTTGAACGACACAAATGCTGGAGCTACAAAGGGAGCAATTCCAAGCGTGGACCCAAAAGGATCCCCATCAGGGGGTGGAGGAAATTCTGGATGAGTTGGAGTCGCTGCTTCCGGGTCTACAGCTGGAGGCACAAATCCGGCTCGTTCCCAAACTCTGTGACCTATACGAATGGATATTTTTCAACCGCGCCAAGTTCGTGCCTGCTAAGTTAGCTGCCTGTGTAAGCATTCAGCTCAATAAGCTGTAGGGAAGATTCACCATTGCTGTGTTCAGCGTTGCGACAATGCCACTGGGATTGGTTGTCTTTCGGTATTGTATGTTTAGCAGCAGGAAATGCCTTTGTTTTTTTAATTTATTTGGGTTGTAATAATTTTATGTATTGACAAACATTTTGTGGTACTTCGGCTTCTAATTTAGGCCTCTTTTTATTACAATCTGCTCTTCACACATTGCCTTTTACTCGTGATGATCCCATACGTATGCTTTTTGTCAATATTTTAGGAGTTCTACCTCAGTAGTGGAGGGTATGGCGGCTATCACTGTGATGAGGTACAACTTGATCATGTTGAACATGACATATCTGCGTACGGTCCTAGAGGACGAGGATGATGGAGAGAACACGCGTGTCGGTTGCATCCCCCGTGCACCAAAGCACACCTTCGTGCGTACATGCCATATATGGATCGGGAAGATGCTGCACGGTCACATTGCCCAATCGTATATGCACCATCTTAAAAGAAAGGGCACCGTTGAAGGATTCGAGGCACCTAAAGGCCGAGGAGTCCCTCTACATATTGTTATATTACCTCAGTCGTAACACGAAGAATCGGGTGCTTTCTGAACATTTCCAACACTAAGGTGATACCATTTCAAATCATCTCAACGATATCCTCACACGCATCGTCTCCCTCAGAGATCACTTCATCCACTTGTTGGCGGAGGATTGTCCTACCCCGGATGTTATTGTGACTAATAGCAACTTCTATCCATATTTCAAGGTAATCCTTCAAAATAGACATCTCATGTTTACGTAAAACCTTTTCAACTGAGTAACACATAATGAAAACTGGTATCTATTTTCAAGATGTGATTGAAGCAATTGACAAGAAGCTTATCCCCGTAATTGTCCATGCAAATATCGCTCGAAAGTTCAGGAGTAGGCACCAAACACTGGCACAAAATGTCATGGCATGTGTCGACCTCTGTTACAATTTATATACGTGGCCGTCGGATGGAGGGGTCAGTCGCTGACATGAAGGTGCTGAGATGGGCCTTGGACGAGGGCGGTTATCGTGTACAAACTGGACGGAAGTTCCTTCCGGACTGCGAATACACAAACACGGATACCTTCCTCACGCCATATCATGGAGTCATTGCGCATCTATCGCAGTTTAGGGCTCGGAGGGGCTACGACTATTGTAGGCCCGAGGAGATGTACAATCACAAGCACTCAAAGCTTCGGTCGTACGTCGAACAAACATTCAGAATAATGAGGGCTCGCTTCAAGGTAATCAATTAGCGATCGTCCTACAACTTCGAGAAACATGTGATGGTTGTTATGGCATGTTGCATCATCACAAACTTCATCCGTGATGTCTAGCGCGAGGATCAAATATCAGTGCATTTACTCGCGACTCAGCACAAGGTCGAATCCCTGCAGATCCAACGACGAGCAACGATGACTTCGACAACAACTATGCGAGGAGCGATATCATGTCTCCAAGCAAGACATCCGAGCCGGAGAGGTGCTGCACGACGATTTGGCAATGACCATGTGGGAGAGCGCTTAGCCATCTTGTTGTGTCTACTTCGTCTATTTTTATTTAAATTTGATTTATCCATCCCAATAAGGACGACTATCAAATCACATAATTCAGTGCAGATATCCTGTGGATACACGGTAAAGACATTAACGTTGACCTGATGGACGAGTCCATGCATGCAGAGAGTAATTTCTTAGCGGATTTAATAAATGCGCTCGAATTTTCAGAAGAATTCTTCGTAGAGAAGCTGGAGGAAACCCAACATCAGCTATAGGAGAAGCATAGTGTGATAGTCCGGATGAAGACCAGATCAACTTCCATGCTTGAGATTGCAGAGGAACCTGTATGATAAGCATGCCATAATGTAATTAATAATATAAATTGAACATTGGCTTCTTAGATTTGGGATATTTAATTTTCGGGTTGAAGTTCATATTGGTTTATAAGTGACAATTGTATTTTACCAATTTACAATAAAATTCATCTTGCCAAAACAAATAACGTTAAACAACTTTAACTAACTTTCAAACTTTATTCCTTAACCCCAAGTAATCAATTGAACAAAGAATAACGCTTATTCCAGCTTATTCCTCTTATTCCTATCCTCTAACCGAACGGAGAATAGACCGTTATTCTCTTTTTTCCCCATCCTTATTCCTGCTTATTCCTGAACCGAACACCCCCTTAGAGATTTTGGAAAGGTTGCGAAGATTCTTGCGATGTGAGGGTGACGGGTTCAGACCCACATTTCACTGTTGGAGTGGTGGATTGGTCCCTTCAAAGTTGGTCTGCATCCTTGAAGTTGGTCGAGCGAACTTCAGGTTCTTGGTCAAGGTAATCGACCCTCCATCACCAACGAACATTGAGAAGTTGAACGACCTTGAGACATCTTCCTGTAATCCGTTGTCGGAGCAAGAGGAGTTGTTGGAGAAGAAGACCCTTTTGGAAACTATGGACAACGTGGCGGTCTTGTTGGAGAAGAAGACCCTTTTGGAAACTATGGACAACGTGGCTGAGAGAGAGCTGACCGTGGCAGATTCTACGCAATCAGGTCCTTTACCTGATGCAAGATCTTCGGGAGCAGTGATTCTCTCAATTGTCGGTAATCGAACACTGAGCTACATCAGTGGAGCCGAACTGACGCCTCTATACTTCAACCCGCTAGGCTTTGCAATTTGGGAAAAGTGTGATGGTCCCGATGAAAGCCAACTGGAGTAGGAGCTTTGGGACATTAATAGGCGGCAACTTGCTAGAGGTTCAAGTTTCTTCCGTCGAGAGGGATACTGGGAGCATCGTACAGACCATGAACCTTAAGAAAGCTCCGTCTTGCTTATCCTCCTCGACAGGTTCTAGTGAAAAACCTACCTTCTTCCCTCTACTCTGGGACTTGGTGCAAACAAGAGCAGGACCCATGTCGGACTAAGGTCTCTTGGTTTCCAAGGTTGCTGAGATTCTGGTGGAGTCCGGTAGCTTTGGGCAGATCGGTAAACCTCCACTGACTTATATACAACCGTTCACGCCCTCTGACGGAATTCAATCTCGTGAGCTTGAGTTTGAAGACCCTCCTTGGCTCAGAGACCTTTTTGAAGCGCTTGACTCTCTCAGCTCAAAGAACTCCTGTCAACAACCTTTTGACCTAACAATGCAATGACAATGCCTTTCAGAAGAGACAAGAGGTATGGAGACATGAAGAAATCAACTAAATCAGCCATGGTTCTTTGATAATCTCAAAACACAAGTCACGTGTGGCACAAACGGCGGGCGTGGTCAGTGCTATGGGACATAATTGAATTCTAAATAAAGATCTTAACGTGGAATGTGAGAGGTCTGGGTGACCTAGAGAAAAGATCGGTTGGTGCACCTTTTTTCGACTGAGATTGTGATGTAATCAAGTTACAAGAAACTAAACTGCGCAACTGTTCAAACACTACGCAGAACTCTTTGAGATTGGGTCCGCTAGCGGGTTTTGAAATTATTGATGCAACATACCATGCTTGGTGAATTATAGTTGCTTGGAAAGAAACCCTCTTCTCGTTTGTCTCAGAGGTTAAGGACAAACATGTTCTAACGATCTTGTTGGAGAATCTTAGAGTGAACAATCTCATACTCTTCTTTTGTATCCATGGCTCGACAATGTCGACATCTAGACCAGAGCTTTGGGAGCACATTCATGAGGTCAGACTCGTGCACCTGGGTGTAGCATGGCTAATTGGTGAGGATTTCAACATAAGGCTGTGCACAACTAATCATCCACAACTGAGAGGTGGACAAGACCCGAGTTCCCTCAACTTTGTTGAGTTGGTGGACGGCCTACAATTGGAGGTTATAGATGCACCTGACACACAATACTCCTGGAGGAACAATGGTTCGCGTTCCAGGATTGATCGCTTCTTTGCATCCTATGGGCTCTTGGAGCTCTTCCCTCCCAGCCTCTTCTTCCAGACCATGCTCTAGGTTGGATCATAATCCTTTGATATGAGATTCAAGGGAGGCTTCTATTCCTAGGAGGTTCTTCAGATTCGAATGAGCATGGCTACAATAAGGGAACTTTAGAGTCTTGGTCACAGGTCGTTGGATGTCTACATTTTGCTCGGGATCTGCGACTGTGCGCATGAATCAGAAGCTTATTTCTCTACAGAAAAGGCTATGTTTGTTAAAGAATGAGACTAGTGTTGGACGTACGAGCCCACAACGAGCCATTATGCAATAAATGTTATTGCGAATATCATTCCCTGATCTGAAATGAAGAATACATAATCTGCATAATAGGTCCCTGAGTAGGGTTATGTACCATGACCATCTTGATGATCATACAACTGTTGATTCAAATATTGAATCATAGAGGCTGGTGCTTGGATGAACATCTAAAGAGTTAGATTGAGGACTCTTCAAGCATCGTCAAATGATTGTTAAAAGATGATCTCCATCATGAGTAGGAGATGGCAATCCTTTCTCGTTTAGACTGATATCTAACCGACCTCTTGATGCAGGTCCTCTGCATAGGAATAGAGATTCGGAGGTTTTAGATAAGTTAGGTCAAAGAGTTGACTTAATGACATTGAGATAACCAAAGTCCTATGTCATATGCTGTCATGATATAAGCACACATCCTCTGATCGGAGACAGATGTGTTACTATATGTCTGAGTATGTACATTTGTCAGACCAATAGGTTGATGACCTAATCAAGGTCTATACACGGGCGCGCTGGTGTGCATATAAGGGCACATGAGTAATACAATCTCTTAAAGGGATCATACAGGTTCATTACTGAATCGGAAGACATGAGCTCACTCATGAGATATTGGGAAGAATCAAATTCCGTGCACGGTCGTCTCGCTTTGGAAGCTTGACTGAATTTGTAGGTTTGATATATACTTTTGGAAAGTATATGATCAATACCTGGGTATGATATATGCTTTTGGAAAGTATATGATCGATGCCAACTCCCAATAGTCAAATGAGAAACTTAATGACAAATCCCTAAAGTAGACATTGTAAAATTGATCTTATACTTCGGGATTATTTTGGGTCTTCCAGAATGCAGGATGTACAGGTATTGGGAATACCTGAGGGTGATCTGATCATAAACGATTGTATAACCATGACGCTTCCATTCCTAGGGAGTGTTGAAACGGGTCTGGATTTTAGTGACTCCTCTCAGTAGAGAAGTAATCTGATCTTAGTCCAAATATTTGACATTGATCTGAATGTGATTCAGATGCAATGAGAAGATTAGATTTACGGTCTTGATTTAATCAAGCATCTATGGGAGGCTCGAGATCTGGATTTGAGATGTGATCTCAATATCCAAGTCACTATACGTGGAACAATACAATCGCCCTATCCTTATCTCCAAGTATTCGCGGATAAAGCACATTATCCTTGAAAGAGTTCAGGATAATTTTATTGTTGATATATGTATCCAAGCATTGAGTAAATTGGTAATTAATTGTGATTTAATTATCATGATTAATATGAATTCGATTCATATTATAAAGAGAGTTATCTTAGATAATTAAATGTGATTTGATTATTAAAGATGTGAATAATGTGAATATGATTCATATTATTTGGGCACATGAGAATAGAGATCCAAGATGATTAAATGTGATTTAATTATCATGGATATTGAATAATGTAGATAGCACTATCCATATTAATCATATATATTATAAATGTGATTTATAATATATAAGTGAGAGCTATTTGTAATTTACATTTTTTAATTAAATGTTAATGTGAATTGGATTCACATTGAACATTAAATTGAAAATGTAATTCACATTTTATTTTGGATTGTGAATGCGATTCACAATTTTCCAACGGCAAGATTGTAATATTCACAAAATAATTATGAATTATTTTTGTTGAATAATTTACAACAAGTGTTGTTGTAAATCTTGGAGATTTCCATGGAATAATGTAATCTCATGAGATATCATGAGATTACATGAGATTGCCACCGAATCCCATATTATGGAAGGAGGCAATCTTCATTCCAATAATCTCCATGATTGCTTGATTTAATTTGGGATTGATTTATATTGATTTATCAATATAGATTTAATCTAAATTAAATTAATTGTTGTTGGTTTTTACCAACACAAATCTTATCCATTAAAAAAAACACAAATCAATGAGAGCCATTGGATTTGTGTTACCCATGGATTGAGATCCATGGATCCCAAAATATTATAAAAGGAGAGGCATCCCTTTGCTCTTCTTTATAGACAATGAGAACATACATCTCTCTCTCTCTTTCTCTCTCTACATGCCCTCTCTTCTTCTCTCATGTAGCCGTCCACCATTGATGCCCTAGAGAGGTTCTCCATCGCCGTAGCGTCGTCGTTATGCTGCCCGATCGTTTGCTCATGGATCTCCGTCTCCTTCGACGTGCCTCGCTCGTGAAGAAGACGTCGGATCTCGTGTGTCGAGATCAGGAGATCCACCGCTTGGATCATCAACATGGATTGCGAGAAGCACACGTTTCATCAACACGCTCGCAAGCGTCTCCTCCGTCGGATCGTACTTTAGACAGGAGGTCTCTTCGTTTAGAGACTCGATCGCAACCATGCTTCAAGAGGTAATCCTATTACTTGTTTGTGGTTTAGACGAAATGATCCGAGAAGTGTTCTTGGATCATGTGGTTTCGTCACATAAAATTTTTTAATTTTCGCTGAATTGAACAACTAGTCCGACTAGTCGTTCTTCGTCGTATTCGATACGACGCTCACGCTTCCGTGATGCGCTTGAGGATTTTCCCATATCCTTCAAGTGGTATCAGAGCCAGGTTGAAGGTTCTGGATACGATCTGTAATCTAAGACGACTTAGGTTCGTTAAGGTCGCGAAAGTTTTTGTCGCATTTGATTTTCGCACATCTGTTTAGTGAATAAATTTGGCCTTGTTTAAATTGTTTAAACATGAATTAATCACTTGGATTTTGTTCTCCATTAAATAAAGAAACCATAAGATCTGAGCTTACGTAATTTGGATTCCATTTGCTCGGGATATGGTTGTTTTAATGAACATGTATTCACTGTTGCGGGAACTGCGAATCTTAACATGATTAATGAGTTAATTACTATTTTGATCTGTCTAGGGCCTGTCATAAATCAAATTAGCAATCTTAGGAAACTGATTTTGCATAATTTGGATTTGTTTTGATTGAGATATGTTAATTTTAGTAAGTAGGGGTCACTGCTGAAATTACATTCCTAATCAAGAACCAAGTGATTGTCAATTAGTGAAATTAATTGTTAATTTCATGAAATAATTATGGAAAATATTTGAGAAATATTTAATGATGATTATTTCCTTAATTGACTTGGCCTCAACCAATAATTGATTAGATTTGATATAGATCATAATTGGAAACACAATTGACAAACAACTTGCTTGAATATGTATTCACTGTTGCGGGAACTGCGAATCTTAACATGATTAATGAGTTAATTACTATTTTGATCCGCCTAGAAATGCGTGAAATATCACTTAGGCCTGTCATAAATCAAATTAGCAATCTTAGGAAACTGATTTTGCATAATTTGGATTTGTTTTGATTGAGATATGTTAATTTTAGTAAGTAGGGGTCACTGCTGAAATTACATTCCTAATCAAGAACTAAGTGATTGTCAATTAGTGAAATTAATTATTAATTTCATGAAATAATTATGGAAAATATTTGAGAAATATTTAATGATGATTATTTCCTTAATTGACTTGGCCTCAACCAATAATTGATTAGATTTGATATAGATCATAATTGGAAACACAATTGACAAACAACTTGCTTGAATAGAATTGGAATTTGGTTAGCAAATTTCCTTATAATCAAAATTGTTTTGATTATTATTATATGGTATAATTTCGGTTGAAAAATCTTTGATCATCTCTAGTACAAAGTGATTGGCTCGGCATTATTTTTTCTCGAGGCGGATATGGTGTCTAGTCGGGGAGCGTTGGGGTAGCGGGTCACATCGGTTGCGGTCCGTCCTACTCTCGCCAGTACTGGCCATGACAACGGGTAGGGAACGAATGATGCCTGAGAGATCATGATGTATTTTCTAATTATTAAAATTCGAATTAATACGCACTTTGAGATAATACCATATATTCAAGTAAAATCAAGTTTGTTGATTGAATTGGATTGATAATTAATTTAATGTGATTAAGTTAATTATATCCAATTAAAAACACTCTATTATGAATAGATGTTTATTTCCCTTGGAAGAATTAATTTTGTGAATATGATTCATGATAATTAATTAGAATTTGAATATGATATGGAGGATCACATAAATGACATCCTTGGTCTCCCGTCAAGGCGAAGGGTTCCGTTGCTAGGGATTGTATGTAGGAGACGCCTGTCCGAAGTGACAGCTCCTGTATGCAAGCGCATCTGGATCGGGCTCTTTGCTTTCGAAAGAGTAGGTCCGTATGCGTAGTGACCCCAATATCGGATCCTCATATTGTTGGGGCGATATTGGATTGCGCATATCGAGTACTATTCCTGTTGACGGTTGGTTCAATTAATGGCGAGTCAACATCACCTTAGGGGTGGTGGGCCCATGTGTTAAAGACCGAATTGGGAGATGCAAGTTGGACTTGCAAGGTGGAATGTGTTCCCGCTTCTTTTTATCCGAGTTGCTGATTCTCATATTATTGGGATGTAACAAAGATAAGGAAGAGATCCTAGATCTTGCTGGGATATAATGGTAATTATGTCTCTTACATTGAAAGTGATTAAGGGAATGAACTTTCGGTGTTGACAAGGCAAGACAACTTTGATATGAATATTCCTAAATAAAAGTAATATATATATGTTTATGCAAATTTCTTATTTCAGATAATCCTTCTTTAATCTTACTCAATGTTACACTCAATAATAACCAGTAGAATATCATGGATTGGACCTATGATCCAGATATTGTACTTGCAATTGGACACATAATGTATGTGGTTGAGCGTCAAAAAAAACATAATGTATGTGGTTGCAATGTGCAAGTTTCCTCATAATAATGAGGAATGATAATTAAATAGACAATAGGACTAAAACCATAGGGTTTGTATGTCTCTATAAGTCTTGATCTCATCGAATGTACTTTTGAAGTGACATGTTGATAATGATCGTAATTATCAAATAATCCTTATAAAATCCAAAAAGATGTTTTGGCATACATATATGCTCTCGACATATAATCATGAATGACTTGGTTCTCTGCATTATGCAGAATGATGGATCTATAAGAGATGGTGTATTCAAATTGTTTGAGTACCTACCTGAACCTAAGTTTTAAGAGTTTAAATGGATGTAGATACGATGAGTGTCATCATTCTACTATCTATACTCTAGTCATTCATGAAGCTTCATAATATTTATATTGTATGAATTGAATGAAGCATGTATAAATGTTGAAATACTCTTATATTAAAATTTTTGATTTCAACATAAGAGATCCTTTGTCTTGAGCAATGGTTGTTTATAGATAAAGGGAGCACAGTGGAAGCATGGGTTGGACCCAAGTAAGAAGTATAGCCAAAGAGTTGACTGTACATCTGTGACTTGCATATGACATCCAAAGAGTTGGATGAATGCCAATACCACAATAAGTTGATGTGTTGATAGTATGACTATCAAATCTATCTAGATTTCTTAGAGAAGGAATCGGATAATACATCAGAATAATCTACATATAGTCATTGAAATTGACTTACTTATTTGATAGGATAAAGTCTAATAATTGTATGTCAATCTTCTAATGACACTTGCAATTGGTTGCATAAATTGATCTTAAGGTTTAATGGTCATCCATGTTGGAAGTGATGCAATTGTTGCAACAATTTCCATTGGATCAATAGACTTCATATTTTCAGTGGGAGCCCTTAGTCTTAGATAATGTCTCTGTGACCTGGATATTAGAATATACTCATAGTTTATTTCTAAATGTTGGAAATAAACATGAATTCTGGAATAAACCTATCATAAAGAGTTATGATGGATATATTTCAGATAGTAATCTAACATCTAGTGGACCCTGCTAAATTAGAAAATTAATGAATGATTCATTAAGATTTCTAATACTAAAAATTAAACCTTTAAAGATCAACAGGAGGATAAAGATCATTTGACAATGATCTGGCATCATGTTTTGGACATATGTCTATTGATGAGATCAATGGACAAGTAAGAGATGAAACTTTAGAATGTCTAAAATTTCAAAAACTTGCATACTTATGAATATTGTATTCAAAGTAAAATGTCCAATACACCCTTCTTTGGGAAAGGTGTAAGATGTCAATGTATTCAGGATCTCATACATATTGATGTATATGAATCATCTATATCATAGTAAACATTATGGATTTGTGATATCTATTGATGATTATGTATGATATGAGATTTCTTCTCTTCACCTAAGAAACCTTTGAAATGTTCAAAGATTTCACAATTTTGGTTTAGAACCAAAGTTTGAAGGAAGATGAAATGAATTTGATCTAACCAAGGTAGCTTGTATCTATTAGATGAATTCAAGGAATACCTTATGGAGATGCGAATATCATTCCTATCTCAATCCTCCTAATTTACCTTAACTCAATAAAGTTGTAGGGAGATACAATTGATCATATGTGACATGATTTGATCAATGATTAATCTTAGCATAATTATCTCTTAGTTTCCAGGTATATATTTGTGTTAGAGACTATATATATATATCCTTAATAAGGTTCCAGGCAAGTAAACTGGAATTTAGCACATGAGAGTGCTACTTCATTAGGAAAATAAAGGATAGTATTGGATACATACTTTATGACCTTGAGATTTTTAAAAGATGTCATATCTGAGAATGTGATTCTTAGACGACGAGACTCTTGAGAATCAAGATGAAAATGAAGTAAAGGAACTCATTTAGTCTTGAGAAGATAATGAGGCTCCTAAAATTGGAAACTAAAAGGACAATTAATGATGAAACACTAATACCTCTTTTTATAAGTTTGAAGATGGATTCCATGTGTCAGTTGAATCTGACAATGATATTGAAGCTTCTAAAGATCATGACATGGAAAGATGGATGTTAGCAATAAAGTCTAAAGTAGACTTCATATACAAGTATTGTATATGGACCCTCGAGGATCCACCTATATGGGTAAGACCCATTAAGGAGTAAATGGATCTTCAGGAGAAAGAGGGAACCTGATGAGAAGGTAGAGACCTTCAAAGCACGGTTCGTAGCCATGAGCTATACATCGAAGAAAAGACATCGCTTGCGATGAGACATGCTCTTCAGTGATCATGTTTGTACCCATCAGAATATTGCTAACTATAGCTACACAACTTGACTTTGACATCTTTAAGATGAAAGTCAATATTGCATTTCCCCATGAATACCTCTCTGAGGACATTCACATGAAGCAGCCCTAGGGCTTCATGGTTGAGGAAAGCAAAGAGTGCAAACTAAGGAATTCCATTTGTGGACTCAAATAAGCTTCTTGTAGTTGGAATATTGGATTTGATGAAATCATAAGTGTTATGGTTTCAGATAAAATCTTGATAAACCATGTGGAGCTTAGTGAGAGTGCCATTGTGTCCATCGTGCTAAATGTAGATATCTTAACTATTTGGAATGATCTAAGGATGATAATAATAAGTGTTTTATAATCTGGTTGTCCCATACCTCGAGATATGATCTCAAGAATACCTCTTAGATCTTAGTTCTGAAGTTGTTCAGAAGCAAAGAAAAGAGGGTATTGGGACCGTCACATTAATGGTATACCTTGGACATTTCCATGGAAAATTCCAAGAAAGGATTTTTTCCCTCAAGATATGGTACTGACCTATCTAAAGGAATAGCACCTCAAAGAGTTGAGGATGTGAATGCTAAAACTGCTTGCCCTTGTACATCAGTTTCAAGAATCCGGGTGTATGCTAGATGTGTACAAAAGCCAGATGTCTGCCATGCAGTGGGAGTAGTAAACGGTTACTAATCCTACTATGGTGATTAAACACTTGATTGCAATAATAACAATATCTTCAAAGATGATGAAACTTTGAGATGGTGATCTCAAAGTCTTATCTTCAAAAGTTTAAGACCTTGTAGATAGTGATCTATAAGGGTCTTAACTGTAGATACCTTAGGAGATAGATATCTCTAGGAATAAAGGTATTCTGATAAGGATTATGGGCATACTGGTTATAATAATTATCGAGCTATAGTGTCAAGGACACTATAACAAAATTGAGTATTAGTTGCATAAGATGCAACATTCGCATTGGATGCGAGCACTGTTAGTAGGGGATATGCAAGTGCCGTAAAAGGACTTGGCGTAGTCTCTTGGGAACAGAGTGACTGATCAGCTTACCTAGCTATTTTCTAAAATAGCATATGATTGTCACATGAGTGTGGGTTTAAATGATTAAGCCCATAATGACTCTTTGGGCTAGTGGAAGATTGTTGGACATGCGAGCCCACAACGAGCCATTATGCAATAAATGTTATTGCGAATATCATTCCCTGATCTGAAATGAAGAACACATAATGTAATCTCATGAGATATCATGAGATTACATGAGATTGCCACCAAATCCCATATTATGGAAGGAGGCAGTTTTCATTCCAATAATCTCCATGATTGCTTGATTTAATTTGGGATTGATTTATATTGATTTATCAATATAGATTTAATCTAAATTAAATTAATCGTTATTGGTTTTTACCAACACAAATCTTAGCCATTAAAAGATTCACAAATCAATGAGAGCCATTGGATTTGTGTAACCCATGGATTGAGATCCATGGATCCCAAAATATTATAAAAGGAGAGGCACCCCTTTGCTCTTCTTTACATACAATGAGAACATAAGTCTCTCTCTCTCTCTC
Source organism: Ottelia alismoides (assembly GCA_037367405.1). NCBI lineage: Eukaryota > Viridiplantae > Streptophyta > Magnoliopsida > Alismatales > Hydrocharitaceae > Ottelia > Ottelia alismoides. The sequence goes on from JAZKJV010003416.1 coordinate 245,104, forward strand.
TCTCTCTCTCTCTTTCTCTCTCTACACGCCCTCTCTTCTTCTCTCACGTGGCCGTCCACCATGGATGCCCTAGAGAGGTTTTCCATCGCCGCAACGTCATCGTTATGCTGCTCGATCATTTGCTCATGTATCTCCGTCTCCTTCGCTGTGCCTCGCTCGTGAAGAAGACGTCGGATCTCGTGTGTCGAGATCAGGAGATCCGTCGCTTGGATCATCAACATGGATTGCGAGAAGCACGTGTTTCATCAACACGCTCGCAAGCGTCTCCTCCGTCGGATCGGACTTGAGACAGGAGGTCTCTTCGTTTAGAGACTCGATCGTAACCACGCTTCAAGAGGTAATCCTATTACTTGTTTGTGGTTTAGACGAAACGATCCGAGAAGTGTTCTTGGATCATGTGGTTTCGTCACATAAAATTTTTTAATTTCCGCTGCATAGAACAACTAGTCGGACTAGTCGTTCCTCGTCGTATTCGATACGACGCTCACGCTTCCGTGATGCGCTTGAGGATTTCCCATATCCTTCAACTAGAGAAGCTAGAAGAGTGGCTCGTGCGGAGGCAGAGGCTGAGATGATCATACTGGATGGCTTAGAAGACTTCAGAGATGTACAGACGAGATCGGAGATAGAATTGCAACACAAAAGAAAATGCATGTTGAAGATAAAAAGAGGGTGATGGAAGGGAAGCAAAGATCGTGACAAATGTGGCTTAAAGAAGGAGATACAAATACAACTTACTTCTACAGAGTGGCTAGTGGGAGACGTTGGCACAATCTGGTCCATTCTATAGTCATTGGTGAAAGAAGAATTGAGGATGAACGTGAGATGGGACTAGCTGTTGCGGATCATTTCCGTACCTTCTCTCGTAGATCTGAAGGAAGACCTTGGAGATGGACCGCTTTAGGGCCTCACAACTATCTGAACTTGATGCAATCTGACAACTCCTTAAATCATTGACTAACATACATGTGTACAAATATGATGGATCATGCTAACCAACCAAATGCATGAATACGTTATGTTGTTATTGACCAAACAAGTAAATAATCAGATCAGTGTTGGGAAGAATTGCTAGTATTCATGGGGCCGAATTGTAAACAAAAACAAATAAACGAGCTGTGATCTAGAATAAATCAATCTTTCATCACATAAACGACTCCCAGTGAAAGTTAATTTGGGTGATACCTTGGGGAAAATAAATGAACACCTCCAGTAAGCAAAATAAATGAACGGTGAAAAATAAATATTCCACATTCATTATTCCAAAACATACTGAAAATTGATTTTCAAAATGTAGGCATTGATTCATAACAAGATAGTAGCATACTCGGACTCTTACACATGGACCCAAACAAAGATAAATATAACCAGAGGGAACTATCAAACCGAAGATCTAAAAGAGAGGGTTGACATCTATTGGGGAGGGAGTGGAGAGTTGGAGAATGGAGAACTGGTGAGAAAGAAGAAAGGTGGGATGTGGAGTTTGGGAGCGGGGCTGGGGAGAGATATAAGAAAGCTACGCGTGGGAGAGCTGGGAGAAGTGGGAGAGCTTGCTGGAGAAGAGGAAGGGTTATGTTGGGGAAGGGAAGAAGGGGCGCTGTTGGGAAAATATGAAAGAAACTGGGAGGAGAGGGACTTGAGGCATGCTGGAGAGAGAGAGAGAGGAGGGGAGCTGGGGGAAGATAGAAGAAGATGCTGGAGCTGGGAGGAGAGGAGATGAGGGAGTCGAGGAAGGGGTAAGTGCCAGTATGGGTCTTTTCTTGGGTTCTTCCAATCCGTCTTCTACTCTTCCCATGGTGCCCCTTTTATAATGTCCCTTATATAACAAGGTTGCCCTTTTTAAAAATACGAAAAAACCCAAAATACATGGGCTGCACCATAGAAGGTGTGCTGCCTTTCAAAACTGTAAGCTCTAAAGAAAAGGACAAAAAATACACGAAAGCTTTTTGAGCAGTGTCTAATGACAAGGGTACTCTCGGACAATTTTTTTACTACTGAAAGTTGCATATAAGTCCTCAATGTTAGGCATGAATTGCATTAGAATCACGTGCAAATCACTTTATACAGAGCTTTACATTGGAGGAAGTTAAACTGTGGTCTGGAACTTAAATTCAGATGGTGCATTGGGACCAGATGGATTCCCTATCCTCTTAAAAGAATTTTGGGATGTGGTTGGTAGTGAAACCTTTGATGTGGTGGTTGAATTTGCATGAATAATGCAGGTTTTGAGAGACTGAATAAGACACTATTACTACTTCTTAGGGCTTAGAAAGGGTGGAGAACTTCCGTCCGATTGCGCTTTCGAATGCAGTTTACTTGATTGTTGCTAAAGTCTTGGCAATTAGATTAAACCGAGTCATGGGCCACATAATCTCATTGCTGCAATCGACTTTCATTCATGGTAGACATATCACGAATAGTTTGACTATGGCAATTGAGATCATAACATACTGGAAAAGGAGGAATACCAGGGGCCTATTGTGGAAGGTTGACTTCTCCAATGCGTATGATACTGTGGATTGATGGTTTTTATGGATGGCCATGGCACGCAGAGATTTCCCTGAAAATACGGATCACATGGATGAAAAGATGTGTCACCATTGCAGCTTTCTCGGTTCTCATTAATGGCAGACTTGAAGGGGCTTTTGTCAACCACAGAGAGGGGTGATGCATGGATGCTCTTAGCATCGATATGCATAGTGAAACAAGTTTCGTAGAACGATCTGATAAGAGGGTACTCTTTGAATGATATCCATATTAATCTTTTATAGTTCGTGGATGACACTATATTGTTTATTGAGGGAGGCTTGGAGGAAGCAAAGGGGATGGCTTCGACTATCGAGATCTTCGATGGGCTTTCTGGACTTCTACTGAATTTTAACGAAGAATAAATTCTTCACCCCCCTTCTCCACCATCCCTCCTCGACGGTGACGACAAGCTCTATGGGCCGCGTTAACCCTCAACCACTCCGCTGACCATATTGCTCTAATGAAACACAAGGTGCTTCTGATTCAACAAGGTATTGCCTTCAATGGGAAGAGAACCAAGACAACTCGCTCGCAAGGGATTTCGTTCCAGGTTTTTTTGGAGTAGGAAGCTACAAGGCTTCTGGTATGTATAATTACAACCTGGCCATCTTTACAAGAATTACAATAAGAAGTTGTTATCATCATTGTTGTATGTATACCTGCAGGGAAATCTTGATTGGGCACTGTGGAGATGAAAGAATGAATTACTTTTTGACGGGGTCCTAGGATACTCTTATACAAGAGAGAAACATGTTGGGCAAATTACGTGAAGAAGACAAAGAAAATAGAAATTACATAAACACAATAAAAGATAACTAGTATCTCAATACTCCCCCTCAAGCTGGAGCGTAGATATCAACCAGGCTCAGCTTGGAGCAGCATCTCTGGTAAGACTTTCTAGTTAAGGCCTTAGTAAGTACATCTATCGTCTGGTCTCCAGAGCTGACATGAGTATTGGCGATGAGACCCTTCCGTATCATGTTACGAGTATAGTGACAACTGACAATCCACCTCTATGTGATTGATCCTCTCATGGAAGGCATGGTTGTTCGCAATGAAAAGCGCAGCTTGGTTGTCTTGTCGCATTGGAGGTGCATGGGAAGGGGCACCTTGATAGTCAGGTCAGTAAGAATAGATCTGACCCACATGATCTGTGTGTTAACCTATGCCATAGCCCTGTATTCTGACTCAACATTAGATCTAGCTACCATAGTCTGCTTCTTGCTCTTCCAAGACATCGGGGAATTCCCTTTAAATACTGCGAAGCCTGAAGTAGACTTTCTGTCCATGTAACACTTAACATAATATGCATCTGCACATGCTGTAATTGAAAGGGATGTACCACTGCTGAATAGAAGTCCAGTGCAAGGTGATGCATTCAGATACCTCAGAATCATATTGACAACACCCATATCTGTTTGTCCGGGCTGTTCCATAAATTGTCTCACTTTGCTCATGACGAAGGATATATTTTGCTTGGTAATGGTCACATTTATGAGCTTGCCAACAAGCTCCCAATACCTCCTCTTGTCGACCTCCTCTGTGTCATCATCGTAGAACTTCATGGTCGGCTGCATAGGAGTAGTGGCAGGTCTGCAATCTATCATGCCTATTTCTGAAAGATGTGTAACGTACTTCATCTAGGTCATCACAAGGCCTCGCTGGTTCTTGGCAAACTCCGGTCCAAGGAAGTAGCGTAAACTACCAAGGTCCTTGGTCATAAACTGCTGACCTAGGAAATCCGTGGGAACCTGAATGCCCTGCTCGTCATCCCCTGTAACAATGATATCATCAACATAGACAAAGAATGACAACTACATCTCTCTGAGCCCTGTGCACAAACAGAGGGTGATCGACAGTCGACCACACAAGCCCATGTTGCTTTATCAAGTCTGAGAGCTTCTGAAAGCATGCTCTTAGGCTCTGCTTAAGACCATAAATAGACTTGTGTATCCTGCAAACCTTCTGACACTCCCCCTCAGCAACGAACCTAGGTGGCTGCTGCATGTAGACCTCCTGATGTAGATCACCATATAGTATAGCATTCTTCACATCAAGTTGTTAGAGGGGCCAATCTCGTGTCACAACAACAGACAAAGGGATATGTAGAGTAGAATGCCTAGCAACTGGAGAAAAAAAAATTCTGACAGTCCACCCCATATGTCTGGGTGAGAACCCACGTGCCACAAGTCTCGCCTTGTAGCTATCCACGCTGTCATCTGCACGATGCTTCACAGTGAACACCCACTTGCCCCCAACAACGGATGCACCAACTGGAGCTGAAACGAGACTCCAAGTACCACGCGACCGTAGTGCGACCATCTCCACCTCCATGGCTAAATGCCACTGACTGTCCTGAATAGCCTCCTGATATGTCCGTGGTATCTACACAGCTGATAGTGCCAAGGTAAATCTTCTGAAATCCTCTGAAAGTCTTCTCAAGGAAACATGAGCTGCAAGAGGATATGTAGCACACGTATCTGCTTTCACAGAGAAATCGACACATCAAGATCATCTGCCATGTCATGAACATGTAAGTTTCCCTCTTGAGAGGGCATCTGCTCATTCTGTAGAGACTCCTGCTGCACATACAACTCAGTAGTGCCGTCATTAGAAACAATGTGCTCATTACATATATGAGGCGTGCTGGATGATGGGGAAGACCTGTGAGCAGGGGGGAGCAGAGCGAGACCTATAAGTAAACACGTAACAAAAATTGAGTCAATGTAGGCGGTGGTCCAAGGGCAACCACAGGAGCAGGTGGATGAGCATGAATAGGTACATGGGGGTGATGGTGGATTGGGCGCTGACTGAGCAAAAGTAGGTGTATGTGGTGGTAAGACTGTAGGAGGTGGAGGCATGTAGATATCGTCATCAGAGTCTGATGGGGCCAGTATGTCACCTGTAGGAGAGAAATCCATAACAAACTCAAAAAATGTAATAGTATCACTGACAAAGTATTTACGCCGAAGCGGATCAAAGCAACAATATCCCTTTTGGGTACGGGAGTAGCCAAAAAAATACACTTGACAGCTTTGGGGGAGAGCTTGTCACGATCAGGAGAAAAATCATGAACAAAGGCTATAGATCCAAATGCATGAGGTGTGAGGGAGAACAGATCCTTCTTGGGAAACGTAATCGAGAAAGGGATCTTCCCTCCCAAGACAGAGGAAGGCATGTGGTGCACGACTCTGAATCACATGGTTCTGGTCACATCGAGTAAGTGTACCGGTGTTTGCGCTTGGCAATACCGTTCTATTGAGAAGTATGAACACAAGAGATCTGGTGTACAATGCCAAGTGACCTGAGAAATTCAGAAAGTTGAAGGGTATAAAACTCTAAGGCATTATCAGAACGCAGATATTTGACATTAATAGGAAAATATTCTTTATCTTGTTAATAAATGACTTGATATAACTTGACAGCAGACCTGGCCTCAGACTTATAAGAGGAAAACCCAAAAAAGTCTAGAAAAATCATCTACAATGACTAGATAAAAATGGTGTCCCTGATGATCAAGAACGTGACTCAGACCCCATATATCTAAATGAAAGAGCTCAAACAACTGAGAACTACTCCGACTCTGACGAGATAGAAAGAAGGAACAATAGTGCTTCCCAAGCTGGTAAGCCTCGCACTGGAAGAAAGAACGTGTGGAAATCCATGGGAGTCATGACACAACTTTTATAAAGGAAGGTGGTCAAAACAAAGGTGCCACATGTACGGTGAGACTGGTCAAGTAGGAATAGTGGGGACACCAGCATGAGGAGACTGGACCAGTCTATAGAGCCCCCGCTGCTTACGGCCACATCCAATCATCCTGCCCTTGAGTATGTCCTGAAACACAAGAGACGAACGATAAAAATGACACGACAATGAAAATACTTAGTAATTTGACTAATAGAAAGTAAGTCATCTGAAAATCAGGGGTATATAAAACCTTCTGAAGGCGCATGGGTGGCGTCATATACACCTTCCCCTGTCCTGTGATGGTTTAGTGGACCCTATTAGCAACAACAACCCACCTGTCAGGCTGCATAGTCCAGTAGAACCTGAATTGAGCTCTGTCTCCACACAGATGGTGGGATGTGTCAAAGTCCATGATCCACTCTGTCATATCTGTGCCGCTACTACTAGTAAAATCATAAGCGATACCTGAGGAGCTTGAATAAGCTCTGGCTGCGGTTGCAGAATATGTGGATCCTGTAGTGGTGGTGCCGACTATCGGAGTCATGATCTCTTGTATACGAGAGACAATATCATCCATGCGTGGATTTGCCTGGGAAGCTAGAGTCTCTGAAGGCTCAATCTGTTCTGCCACACAAGCAGATGCAGGGTATTCATGCTTTAGATAGCACGTGTCTTCTAAGAGTCCTAGATGATGATAGTAGGTGCAAAAACCACACTTGCATCTGTCGCATCTGCTACGTGGTCTACATGCTCTGAACTGGGTAGACCCTCATATGCCGCGAGAAACGACCGTCGTCGAAGAGGGCTGTGGGGTTGCAATAGAAGGAATAAGATGCTTGTTGAGACGACTGTAGGCCTCCTCCATGGGAGGTATGGTCACCCGAGTAAGGAGCTGTGCTCGTGCTGCATCATACTTCGGGTCGAGTGCATCCAAAAAGACTACCATAGTGGAGTTCTTGTATGCCATTTGCTGCTCTGTGGATGTCGTAATAGGCATGAAACTGTGAAGCTTCTTGAACATGCCACGAAGTGAGGAGTAGAACATGTGCAGATGACGACCATTCTGCTTGGCCATATAAATGTCGAACTGAATCTGACGAATCTTGGTCCCATTCTTCACTTGGGCATAAGTGGATGCCAAATGTCCCGCATCGCCTTGGCTGTGGGTTGATACACGATGTCATGTCTATCTCCATTGTGAGGGTCCCTGCGAGCCAAATATGCACATGCGCGTCATTTTGCTTCCACGAAGCATTGTCTCCAGTATCATCCGTTAGCTCTAGCTTCGTCAGAATGTGCTCATATCGTTGCACTGCATAAGGGTAAGAAACTGCATGGACAACAACTCATAGTTGGTCCCATCCATATTTACGATCGGAGCCGGGCCCTTGAAGGCACCTGTCAAAGAAAAAAATATCACCCTTATTCTCTGACATGATGGCAGAACGGTCAAAAACAGAACTCAGCTGAGGAAGTAGACTGATCTGAGCGAGTCCACATCATACAGAGGATTGGTTGTACATATAGACTCATACAACCATCCTTATCAATCCTCGTTGCGTGCTAGGATCAAAAAACGTGATTTATAGGTCTAAAATTAGGTTTTTCGGTCAAAATCCGATCGTTTTGCAGATCAGATCAGACTATTGGACGGTACACAAGAGCGCAAGGTGGCTTGACGACGCGAGATGAGATGCCACAACAACATTGTGGTGGTTGTGGAGGCCTAGAAAGGGGCCTAGTGGATGGTGGAGGGCCCTAGTGTTGGCATGCGGGTCTGGAGTAGTGCCTCGAAGGGCATAGCAGCGGCCTGCCAACCCTAGCGATTGTTGCTGGTGGCTGGCTGTAGCCCCAACAACGAGAGAGGGGGTGCCTCAGCCCCTTGGCGGTGCCAAAGTGGCCCCTGATGAGGGTTTAGAGCCAACCTGGAGGCTGGTGGCGGTGCACTAAGGGGTCCGGCATGAGACGGCTGCGTAAGTTGGGCATGCAGTTGGGGTGGGGATTAGGTTAGAGCTCTGATCTAGGACCGTTGCTCTGATACCATGTGGAGATGAAGGAATGAATTACTTTTTGATGAGGCCCTAAGGTTCTCTTATATAGGAGAGAAACTTATTGGGCAAATTACATGAAGAAGACAAAGAAAATAGAAATTACTTAAACACTATAAAAGATAACTAATATCTCAACAAGCACCGATGCAAAAGGAGAACCACACGAAGGTGGAGGTGGCATACCGAAGGACGCAACTGATCAGGCCCGGCAACACTAAGATGTGCAACCTGGGCATCTGCTTGATGAAGCATGGAAAAGCTGCAGGAGCTTGGGAGACCATCAAGAACGCGAGGCTGACGATGACACACGACCCACGAGGTGTGGATTCAAACTTCAAGGCATTCGAGAGGGCCTGCAAGATGCATTTTGCTCCAGATTTGACGTGGGAAGTGGGTTGGAAGTTCCTTCCGGTTCGGAGGCACACGTGCATGGGAACTTGGAGGCTGCTGCGGTGCTGCGCGGGGACAGTTTGCAGGAGGAGCTCGGAGGCGGGGATGTCGTTCGAGGGGAGCGATTGCTTGAGGCGCAGGCGGTCGGAGTGGCTCATCAGGGAGCGGGGGTGCATGGCGTTAGGTCTCTGGAGGGCTCGCATGGTGCTCAAGCGGAGCACCTCGCTGCTGTGGGAGTCCTGCTAAGGCAGGGTGCTACTTGGGATGCCATTCGTGCTACAACGCTGGGATTCCTGGGCGAAGACTTCGCCGAGGATTTCGTCATCCTGGACGCATCTAGATGCTGTGTTCGTGGGCTCTCCTCGGTGCAACGGGAGAACCTCCTTCGTCATTCCGGTGACGCGAATGTCAAGTGGCGGCGACTGCGGGTGGCGGATGGTGCGGCCTCCCTCTCGGAGGTCTGTGTGGCGGAAGTTCGGGGGGTGCCATTCCTTTCCCGCACGATGCATGCTCTTTCAAAGGTGGTCGGACGCTGGGGGCAAGTCCTAGCAGTTCTGGATGATGGTCTTGCGCCAAGCGCTGATTGGACATGTGCGCGGATCCTTATTGAATGCTCTCCAAGGTTTATCGAGTCTATGGCTGGCAAGGTGCTCTTCGAGAGGTTGTCTCTGGGTAGCTGGACCTTCAAAGTGGAATTCCTTCTATTGCCGTCGGCGCCGGCGCCGGATCCTTCACCGTCTTCGGCTGTGCGCGGTGGTGGATCGGACTCTCAGCAAGGGCTGGACGGTTGGGCTTCTTCTAGCCACGTGTCATCTTTCAGGGATGTTTTCGAAGCGACGCCAGGGGAAGGCAACGGTTCGGGGGTATCGTCTGAGGCCCCTTGGGACGCACGTGCGTGGCATGACAGCCGAGATTTGGTGGCTTTGGACTTTTTCGAGGTCGATACGCATCCCTCTACTCCTTCCTTTCTGTCGGCGGACTCTTTGCATCCGGATCTCTCGCGGCATGTGTCAAGGCTCCCAATGCTTCCAACACTTGGGTCTGGTGCTATCTGTGCCTGGGCCACTTCACGGGTTATGCCCGACCCGGTTTTGGTTTCGGAGCCCATTCTTTGGACAACCGAATATCTATGCCCACAGCCCATTAATTCGGTGGCCTACACTCCGACGGCCCTTCTGGATGACTTGTATTCTCCTTCCTTCTTGCTGCTGGCTACCTCCTCATCTTCCCAGGGCGCTCCTGCTGCTTCTATGCCAGATGAGGGTGCCGGTACGGTTCTCTCCACAGTCTCCCAGGAGGTGTCCTCTCCTTGGGGATCACCGGCTGGGGGTGGGAATTCTGGGGACGATTTGGCTACCCCCTCTGATGGTGCTCCTGCTGATTTGCCTGCGGGGGATTCGCCCCCTTCTCGATTTGGTCGAAGCTACAGTCGAAGACGGCCTTCTCGCCGTGGAGATTCTTTCATTTCTTCTTCTCAGTTGTTGCGCGAGGCCGTGGCGGAGGCGGCAGGTCTAACCCCAATTGGGGGGCGATCGCTTGGTGGTTTATGAAGATTTTATGCTGGAACGTTGTGGACTCGGGGCCCCTCTTGGTGTTAATGAAGATTTTGTCCTGGAATGTACGTGGTCTTGGGGACATTAATCATAGGCGCGCATTGGGGGCGCGTCTTTTGGAATGGGATTGCGACGTGGCTTTTATTCAAGAAACCAAACTGTCGGCGATGGATTGCGATTTGTGGAGGTCCTTCGGTGCTGGCCATATGGATGTCTTTCGCTCATTGGATGCGATTGGCGCGGGCGGCAGAATCATTCTGGTTTGGCGCTCTTCGCGTTTCTCCTTCTCGTCTATGCGGGTCGGGCGACACTCCCTCTCTGTGGTTTTGACCTTGTCTGAATCTAATGCTTGCACCGCTTTTACTTGTGTTTACGCGCCTACTTCTCATTTTACTCGCCGTGAACTTTGGGAGGATTTATGTGAGGACGCTCACGCTTTTGGGGACATACCTTGGCTTTTGGGGGGTGACTTCAATGTCACGCTGCTCTTGCATGATCGCCCTCGTGGCCTCGGGGGGCACGATCCTGGTTCTGATGATTTTATGGAGTTCATTCGTGACCTGGCTCTGGAGGGGCTTGTGCCCAATGATATCTCGTACACCTGGAGGAATAATGCTTCCAGATCGCGGATCGACAGATTCTTGGCAAATATTAGACTGATGGAGGTCTTTCCTTTATGCGCGGTGACCTCTCGACCGCGGTCTTTCTCTGACCACAACCCCATTATTTGGGATTCTGGAGATGACCATCCTCCTCGCGGCCTCTTCTGATATGAGAGGTGTTGGCTCCTCGAGCCGGGCTTCAAGGACCTCGTGCGCAATCACTGGGCGCAGACCACATATGCGGGTAGTGCTGCCCGTCGCTTCGATCATAAACTCTCTTCGCTCAGAAAGATGTTGGCTACTTTTAAAAGGGAATCTCGTTAGGCTCGTATTGCTGCTCGCAAGGAGGCCGACGAAGTCATAATGAGGTTGGACCTCGTTGAGAACGAGAGGGATTTGAGTCCGGATGAGCTGGCCGCGCGTGCTGCGGCTGCTGAGCAGGCAAGGATGGAAGACCGGAAGCGGTCGATCGAGTGGCGCCAGCGTTCGCGGTTGCGGTGGCTTAAGGAGGGGGATGCGAACACTGCCTTTTTCCACAGGATTGCGAGTGGCAGGCGACGTGCCAACTCTATCTCTTCTCTTATGGTCAATGGTGCACTCATCCAGGGGGACAAGGAGATGGGTGAGGCTGAGGGGAATTATTTTAGGGGCGCGTTTGGGCGCCATGCACCGCGGAAGTGGAGATGGTCGGGGCGTGTGGCCTCCACTCTTTCAACGCCTGATGCGGAGGCTCTTATTCGTCCTCTGATTATGGAGAACCTTAAGGGGGCTGTCTGGGATCTCAATTCCGATGCTGCGACGGGTCCAGATGGTTTCCCCGTGTCTTTTTATCGGGACTTTTGGGACGTCGTCGCTAATGACGTTTTGGACGTCGCGCGGGATTTCTGTGAGGGCAACCGTGGCTTTGATAAACTAAACAGGACTCTTACTGTTCTTATTCCAAAGTCTAGCTCGGCCAATCGAATTGAGGATTTTCGGCCGATATCCGTATCCAATGCCATTTACTTAATCATTGCTAAGGCTCTGGCCAGGAGGCTCGCTCCCCTCCTCGACTCGCTCATCTCGCCTTCACAGGCCGCTTTTGTTCGCGGAAGGCAAATCAGTGATTGCTATGCGGTGGTGTCGGAGATTATTGAGGCGTGGCGCAAAAATTGTACGAAGGGGATTCTTCGGAAGATTGACTTTGCGAAGGCTTACGATACCCTTGATTGGCGGTTTCTGTGGTCGGTACTTAAGAGGAGGGGGTTTCCATCGATTTGGATCTCCTGGGTGCGGCGATGTGTGACCACAACTTCCCTTTCTGTTCTTCTCAATGGCCGCTCGGTTGGGGCTTCCTTCCAACCTCGGAGGGGGGTGAGACAGGGGTGTCTCCTTGCTCCCCTTTTATTTATTTTGGCGGTGGACGTCTTGCCTCGCATGATTGATGGTGTGTCCGCGGCCGGGCTCACTTGCGGATGCTCCTTTGGCCCCTATCATGTCCCACTTATACAGTTTGCTGACGACACTATATGCTTCATCGAGGGTGGTACCTCCAACGTCTCGAGTATGGCTATTACCCTACAATTATTCAGCGAGCTATCGGGCCTCCTCATTAACGGGAATAAGTCCAAGGTCGTTCCTTTCTTTACGCCTCCGGCGGAGGTTGGAGATTGTGCGCGGCTGTTGGGCTCTCCTCTTGGCGATCTCCCCTTTGATTATCTGGGCCTGCCTTTGACAATGGGCCGCGCTCGCATTCGTGATTGGCGGGCGGTTGTGGAGAAGATGGAGGCTCGGTTGGCCGGGTGGCGCGCGACTCTTCTATCTCGAGGCGGTCGGTTAGTTTTAGTCAAATCCGTATTATCTTCGATCCCAATTTACTTCTTCTCTGTGCGTGGAATGCCGAAGGGGATCCGATCAAGGCTGGAGAAGTGTATGCGGGGATTCCTTTGGGGAAAGAAGGGGTGTGGGGGAAGGGGAGTTCATCTGGTGGGGTGGGATGAGGTTACGAGGCCTAAGCGGGAGGGGGGCTTGGGCGTGAGGCGGCTGGAGGTGGTGAACGATGCCCTCTTGCTTAAATGGTCGGCTAGGGTCTGGGGTCGCGAGGAGAACTTCATGTTAAATTGTTTGAGGGAGGCGGCGGGGGTCGACATGAGTTCTGCTTCTCGGGGGGATTACAGGGCCACTTTTCTTCTTTTTGGCATGGAGTGATTGACGCCCTTAATCGCAACAGATCATTATTTACACCTAAACTCGGCGATGGGAATTCGATCCGCTTCTGGGCGGATGATTGGACCGGGAGGGGTGCTCTACAGGACTTATACCCTCGGTTGTTCGCGCTGGTGAGTGACAAAGATGCTACCGTGGCTTCTTGCTGGAGCGGTGGCTCTTGGTGCCCTTCAATTGCAGCTATTTTATCGGACCAGCATGTGGAAGAATTAATCTCTCTCATGGCTGCTCTCGCCGACGCTCCCAAGCCTTCTATTGGTCGTGATCATCTGGCTTGGAAGGATGGCTCCTTCTCTACTAGAAAGGCGTACCAGGCTCTTATTCCTCCCACTGTCGGGGATGATGCAACCTTCTTGCGTGATTGTAGATTCTTTTGGGGACTCAAGCTCCCTGAGCGCATTGGCATATTCCTCTGGCTATTGCGGCGTGGTAGACTGCTAATTCGTGACCGCTGTGCTATTATGTTTCCCAATGCTTCGCACAACTGTGGCCTATGTGACTCGGAGACGGAAACTATCGAGCATCTTTTCTTTCATTGTGGGCTGTGTTCGTGCCCTTTGGGACGACATGGACTGGCTTAACCTTTCATCCTCGTTTCGTTCTGCGAAAGCTTGGTCAACTCTAGGGGCCGTCCTCGAGTGGTTCTGCTGGAACCGATTGCGCGGATTTGGAGCATCTGACTGGGAAGAAATGAGGCTCTTTTTGCTAGGCAGAGGTTCTACATGGAGAATATTCATATATCGGCTTCGCGATTCCTTCTTGATTGGTCACCTGGGTAGGATGCTATTTTTGTATCGGGGGGTATCTCATCTTGGATTACCACCCGCTTTTTGTTTTTTGGGCTGCTGCTCGTCATTAATCTCTTGTAAGTATTTCTCTAACTTCTTTATTAATGCATTGGGGCGAGCACCGATGAGTGCCTCCCCTTTTTTGAGCGTAAAAAAAAATGCTCCTCGATATCGAATCAAAGACTAGATAGGGAGGGGGGATTGGAGGTGGAAGGGATGTCGAGAGAGGAGGATGGAGCGGAGGGGGAGGAGGGGTTGGAAGGGGAGGGTTGGTCGGAGGAGGAAAATGTGGCGAAGGAGGAGGACGAGGAACTGGAAGGGGAGGGGCGATCGAAGGAGGAGAATAGGGCAAAGGAGTAGGGCTGGAAGGGGAGGGATGATCAGAGGAGGATAATGGGGCAAAGGAGAAGGGACTGGAAGGGGGGGGTTGTGAGGAGGAGGAGGGGCTGGAATGGGAAGAGGATGGGGCAGAGAGAGAGGGAGAAAGGGTTGGAATGAGAGGGGCAACTGGAGGATGAGGGGCTGGAAGGGGAGGGGTGGTTGGAGGAGGATGGGGCGGTTGGAGGAGGAGGGACCAGCATAAGGGGAGGGCGGTTGGAGGAGGAGGGGGGGTTGTAAGGGGAAGTACAGGATGAGGCGGAGGAGGGGCTGGAGTGGGAGGAACCTTTCAATCCTTGTTTTTTTAATCTAATTCCCCTTTTGTCCTCAAAGTTAATGTCCATTTGGGATGAGAATGGACGGTAACTAATCCGAGGGGCTTAAGTGATCATTGTGGAAGAAGTTGACGAAACTGATATTGTAAAAAAGGGAGGGACATAACTGATATTGCAATATCTAAGGAGGCCACAACTGATAAAAGCTGAAAAGTTTAATTCACACGGAGGGTCTTGTGATAATCTTATATATATATGTATACATAGATCAGATTTTTTTCGTTATATGTAATATTTTTATGAATTATTACCATGTCAATATACTTATAACTTCAAAAATCATATCCGTTATTTTTATTATCGACTACTGCTTATAACATTTAGTTAACCAAATAAGTTGATTTGTATCATTATGATGAAATATCTTATATATAATTAACAAAACACAATTATGTTTTTGGTTCGTAATAAATTGTATACAATGTTATAAATATTCAACACCGATTCTAAAATATTTAAATATTAAAAGAACCAGAAATAAACAATATTTTCTTTGATAAGTATTAGGATATAGAGAGATATTGTTTGACCTATTCTATATATAGTAACTGGGAGATATAGAGAGGGATAGGTTTTTGTGTGTAACCTTTAGAGAGAGATGGGGGGGGGGAGATTTAATGGGAGAGAGTTGTAGAGGGAGGGAGGGAGGGAGAGAACACTGGAGTGGGGGGGATTAATGGGGAGAGAGGGAGGGAGAATATGGGAGCGGAGAGAGAATTAATGGGGAGAGAGGGAGGGAGAGAGAACACGGGAGTTGAGAGAGAGAGAGAGCACACGAGGAGATGAGATTGTAAGAGATGCGGAGAGAAATGCAAGTAGAAGTAGCCCCATGTCAGGAGTAGGGAGGAGAGAAGAATCCAGCTTTAGGAATAGATTAATAGATGAGTGGCATAGAGAGATTGTGATTTAGTGCAGTCTTCTACGTTCTTTAGGTACGTAGAAATGTCATTATTTCCAGAGTTCTAGGCTCTCTGTAGTGAATGTGATCTTCCCTTCCAATAACTTTTGGAGTGTGTTGGTTGTGGCCGGTGAACTACGTCCTCAGTCCTCATACCCTCTTCTCTTTGCTTCTGAACATCTTCAGAACTAAGATCTAAGAGGTATCCTTGAGATCATATCTCAAGGTATGGAATATTCAGTCTATAAAACACTTATTATTATCCTTATATCATTGTAAATTATTAGGATATCATCTACACTTAGCACGATGAACACAATGGCACCCCCACTAAGCTTCACATGGTACATCAAGATTCTATCTGAAATCATAGCATTTATAATTTCATCAAATATTATGTTCTGGAAGTGGCATTTTCCTTGGAAGTAAAGCGAGGCGTAAGCCTTAGTTTATAAAAGAAATTCCCATAAAAATTACTTCAAAGTATATACTAATGAAATTGACAAACATATAGTATATTGCACTATAATATACGATGAAATTATAGAGATAGGAATGGCAAAAGTAAAGATATATTACTTTATATGCCTTTTTACTAAATTTTTATCCAATCATGAAGGAGTCATTGCTTATAATTGTCGTTAGAGTATCTGATATTACAAGATTGTCACTAAAATATTTATCAAAGAGGGAGTCATTGGTTATGGTTGTCACTAGAGTATTCGAGATATTGATGTGCTTTGAATCTCAAATGTCTATTCTGCTGATCCTAGTTGAAGTACTGTCTGATGTCTCCTGTGCCACCATACCCTACCCGTATGGGGGTCTCACTGCCTAGTCAACGAGCCGGGTAGGGGGTGAGGGGGGAGCATGTGTGCCCCATGCAGAGGTTGTAGGTGGCAACACCCCTGTCCCCAAAATTTTCTTATGTAGGTATTCGGATCCGCCTGCATCTGAGATTTGCAGATTTGTATGTTTAATGGTGTAATGTTAAGAGTTTATTGAGATAATTGGACATGTTTAATGGTAAATTTATACACGAAAGAGGTCAAATTTAAGCATTCATCTTATATAAATATATCCCAAACAACTAAACCTTGATAAACATGTGAAGCTACCAATAGAATAATTAAAATCCGTAATAAACATTTTCAAAATCCTTAAAACGCCTTGGACCGCCTCGGTTGAGTGAGGCGTGTACCTCGTTAGAAGAGCCTGAGATGCGTTCCTCGAGGATAAAATGGCGCGTCTTATCACACCATGATCCTCTGGCACCTTCAAAGGTTCAACGCCCATCGTCAAGATGGATGGGATCAAGTACGAGTTGTGGGCCATGTAGTTCATGAGCCTGATGCAGTGTAATGGGAAAAAGCACATTCTGACACAGGAGGAGCCCACGGACAAGACTAGACCTAATGCCTCTTTGGAGGTAGATGATGCGTATGTGCGTGCGTGGTTATCCGTTACCGTGGTTGTGGAGATAGCCAATGATATCTTACATCGGCCCATAGCCAAGGCGATGTAGGACATCTTCGCCGCTACATACTCTCCGGTGATGAATGATATTGCAGCTCCAGCATGACATCTTCACGTCAAGCACAATGTTCATCCTCTTTACACCCTATTCACATCTCTAATCGACATGTTTAAGAAGCTCCACAACTTCATGTCCCTTGTAATGACACCAGAGCAGCAAAAGGCGTACAAGAACGTCGCCATGGTTTGTGCCTTTTTTACGACCCTTGATCCAAAGTAGGATGTCGTCCTGTTTTAGTTACTTACGGATGCTATCATATCTCCCATGGAGGAAGCATGCTGCTGACTCATCAAGATCACAGTTCCATCATCGGCATCCATTCAGACCTCCTTGATGATGGCTGTATCTCGCAGTAGGGAAGGATATTATCAGTTCAGGGGAAGGATATTATCAATTCAGAGGAGGAGGTGCCTTGGTAGAGGATCGGTTCGTTCATGCCAGCTATGCACGTATTGTTACCGATCTAGTCGCTCCGAGGACACATGCTATTCTAAGCATGGCTTTCCAGCATCTGCCCGTTTTGCTGAGCAGGTTAAGACTCATGCGATTCATACCAATGTGCTCCTGATCAAAGGTTCAATGAGTTTGTCTCTTGTCTGAGGGAGGCTCCCATTTTTGGATCTTCTAGTACTCTATCAGGTTTTTCTGACTTCGTTGTCCCAACATCTGCCAATGCTTCAGGTATAACATATGCCACTTATTACTTGTTATAGGGCAGACCTTTTCGAGTGGATCATGAATTCATGTGCCACTAATCACCTATGTGGATACAGAGCTCAGTTTTTTTCCTACGTAACTGTTCAACCTGACAGAACAATTGTTGTAGCTGATTGGACATATTCCCCAATTACATGACATGGGGAGATTCGATCGACACAGTCTATGTAAATGCAGAATGTTTTTCACGCTCATGATTTTTCAATGAATTTATTATATGTTAAATCACCAAAGATTTACATTGTCACGCTATCTTTTGTTTCAGGATATACTCACGACCAGGGTGATTAGATGTGGCCATGAGCAATGGGATTTTATAGACTTGTTCTATCTCCATATGCTAGTGCTTTTTTCATTCCCACTGGGTCAGTCTTCCCTACATGCGACGTCTTTAGTTCGGTTATCTTCCTTTGCAGAAGCTGTGTAGAGTCTTACCTCACATTCTTTCTAGATCTACCTTACCATGCAAGGCTTGCTAGCTTGGGAAGCATCACCATTCTAGTTATCTTGGTCATCAGAGTCGTAGCGGTAATTCATTATTTGAGTTGATACATTTTGATATCAGGAGTTTCATTCGTGTCCCTGACCATCATGGATACATGTTTTACCTTGTGGCTATCGATTGATTAGTTTAGATTATCATGGGTTTTTCTTTTGAAAAATAAGTCTGAGCCTTTGAGGTTGGGTCTGGCATTGAATCTTATATTTATGAAATAGATACTATTTTTCTGTTACGATTAAATATGTTCCTTTTGATATTCCTTAGAGTTTTGTACTACTAAGTTTTTTCAATTCTCCAGGTCTCATGGCATTATACATCAGACATCTTGCCCTTGCACTTCTCAACAGAATGGTGTTGCAAAATGCTAACACCATCATTTTCTAGTTGTGACCACAATTTATCCCATTCAGAGTCGCACTTCTCACTCTTTCCGGGGGATCTATTCTCACTGCATGTTATCTGGTCAACCTGATACCGTCCTTGATGTTAGGGAAAAGATTCCTTTTTCGATTGCATTTCTCGATAAAGATCTTTTCTCACTAACACATCGTGTCTTTGCTTCAGTGGCTTTTGTGCACCACCTGACCCTTGGTCGTGACAAACTCTCTTCCAGAGCTGTCTAGTATGTCTTTGTGGGATACTCTGGACCTAGAAAAGGTGTTGTTGCTTTGATCCGATTACACGGCTACGCTAAAGCAGATGCCACTTTCTTTGAGTCCGTCATATACATTACTCCTACAGATGACATGATGTCTTCCTCTAAGACTGGTGAGGAGGTCTACGTACCCCCTCTTACTTCAACACCACCTTTTCTTGTGATCCCTCTTACACTACCACCACCTCGACCACCTCCTATTGTGATTGCTCCTCTGCCCCCACCACAGAGTTTGTTGGTTCAGTTTTTGCCACATTTTTAAACTCATAGGCCACTCGATGTATCCTTTGCTCATGGGCCTTCCCTATATTATGAGCATTTTGTTTCTACTGATGGCACTGGTGATTTGTCTATGTAGCATGTTACTACATGACGCGCATATATCTTCACAATAGGTTACTTTATAGGTCTAGAGGATACAAATAATGTTGATGTGCCCATCGCTCTCTAGAAGCGGAGGCATATTTGTACCACATATTATCTCGCTACTCATATTTCTTTAATGTGTCTTTCAGATGGTTTCATGAGGTTTATTGTGGGTCTTTCAATTGTAGAGATCCCACGGGCATACCATGAGGCTATGTGCGACAATCAGTGGCGTCTAGTTATGGAGGTGGGGATGGTTGCGCTATAGTCGTGCGTCACATTCAGCCTAGTCATTGCCCCTAAATGAGTTTCAGTGATTGGATGTAACTAAGTGTTTATCGTGAAGCACTGTGCATATGATAGTGTTGATCGCTACAAGGCGAGGCTTATGGCTCGCAGGTTCACCCAGACTTATGGGGGTGGACTATCATGACTCTTTCTTTCATGTGGCATGCCATTCTACGCTTCAGATCCTTCTCTCTGTTGCAGTGATACGAGATTGATCACTATGCTTGCTTGATGCGAGGAGTACATTCTATATGGTGACTTGCAGGACGAAGTTTACATACAACAACCACCTGGGTTTGCTGCTGAGGGAGAGTGTCAGATGGTTCGTAAATTTCAGTAGGCTATCTATGACCTTAAGCAGAGTCCTTGAGCATGGTTACAAAAGCTCCCAGACTTGATAGAGCAGCATGGCTTCATGAGATCCATTGCTGACCGTTCACTGTTTGTTGATGGGATTCATAGAGGTATCGTTGTTATACTGGTCTATGTTGATGATCTCGTTATTATATGATATGCTGTGCATGGTATTACCGTGGCCAAGGAGTTCCTTGGACAACAGTTTGTCATCGAGGATCTTGGCGAGTTATGATACTTCATAGGGTTTGAGTTCGACAGGAACCGACGAGGTCTTGTGATGACTCATAGGAAGTATGTTACTGATTCCCCTTTCAGAGATATGCATGCTAGATTGCAGATATACCACTACTCCCATGGACCCTGTGCATGAAGCTATATAATGATGATACATAGGATGTAGACAAGAGGCGATACATGGAGCTCGTTGAGAAGCTCCTCTATGTGACCATCGCTAGGCCATACATTTTTTTACTATGAGCAAAGCTAGCCAGTTTATGGAGCAACCGAGACATACATATGTACACAATTCACATGATTATGAGGTATCTGAAGTCCTCTCCAGCTACTGGTTGCTCTTTAGCAGAGGGATATCTCTTGCCATCACGGTATGTGCAGATGCAGACAATACGGGATGCTCCAAGGACAGGAATCGTTCTCTAGCTTCACCATATTCATAGGGTGCTCTTTGATGTCATGGAAGAGCAGGGAGACAGTGGTTGTCAGATCTAGTGCAGAGTCAGAGTACAGAGCCATGGCACAAGGGAGCATTGAGATGATGTGGGTCAAATCCGTACTAATTGACCTAGCTATAGATGCGCCTTTTTTTCCATGCATTTATGTAGAGAAAAAAGACTTGATGCATTAGTGAAAGGTCCTTGGGTTCACTTATATAGGAGACGAACCAATTGGGCAAATTATATGAAGTGGACAACATAAATATATAACAAGGAAACAGTACAAAAGATAAAAAATATCTCAACACTCCCCTAAAGCTAGAACGTAGATATCGATCAGGCTCTGCTTGGAGCAACATCTTTGATAGTGATAAGTCCCTCTAGCCAGGGCCTTAGTAAAAATATTTGATGTCTGGTCCCCATAGCTGACATGAGTAGTGGCAATAAGACCCTTCTGTATCATGTCACGAGTGTAATGACAGTTCACTTCTGTGTTTGGTCCTCTCATGAAAAGCTGGGTTGTTGGTAATGAAAAGAGCAACCTGATTGTCACATTGGAGGTGTATGGGAAGAGGCACCTATATAGTCAAGTTAGTAAGATCAGATCTGACCCACATCATTTTTGTGCTAGCCTGCGCCATGGCCCTGTATTCTGACTCAGCACTCGATCTAGCAACCACGCTCTTCTTCTTGCTCTTCCAAGAAACCAAAGAATTCCCTATGAATACAACAAAACCTGAAGTAAACTTCCTATCATTTGGACATCCAACATAATCTGCATCTGCACATGCTGTAATTGAAAAAGATATATCTCTGTCGAACAAAAGTCCTGTACCTGGTGAAGTCTTTAGGTACCTCAAAATCACATGGACTACATCCATATGTGCATGTCTAGGCTGCTCCATAAACTGACTCACTTTGCTCACAACAAAGGATATGTCGGACTTGGAAATAGTCACATATAGTAGCTTGCCAACAAGCTCTCTGCACCTCTTGACGACCTCCCGAGTGTCATCATCATATAGCTTCATGCTTGGGTCAATAGGAGTAGTGGCGTGTCTGCAATTTGCCATGTCTGTCTCTGAAAGAAGGTCTGTAACATACTTCCTCTGAGTCATCACAAGACCTCGCCGGTTCCTGGCAAACTCCAGTCCAAGTAACGTAAATTACCAAGGTCCTTGGTCACAAACTGCTGACCTAGGCAGTCTTTGGCACTTTGAATACCTTGCTCGTCATCTCCTGTAACAATAACATCATCAACATAAACAAGGATGACAATAGTACCTCTATGGGTCTTGCGCACAAACAAAGAGTGATCTGCACTTGTTCGTCCAAACCCTTACTGCTCTATCATGTCCGAGAGCTTCCGAAACCATGCTATTGTATTCTGCTTAAGGCCATAGATAGCCTTGTGAAGCATGCAAACCTTCTTACACTCCTCCTCAGTTGTAAACCCAGATGGCTGCTGCATGTAGACCTCCTCTTGTAGATCACCATAGAGAAAGGCATTCTTCACATCAAGCTGGTAAATGAGCCAATCTCGTGTCACAACAATAGATAGTATGCACAGAAAAGAATGTCTGGTAACCGGAGAGAAAGAATCTTGATAGTCCACCCCATAAGTCTGGGTGAACCCACGTGCCACAAGTCTCGACTTATAGCGATCCACGCTGCCATTTGTACGGTATTTCACAGTAAACACCCAATTGCATCCCACAACGGATGCGTCAACTGGAGCAAAAATAAGACTCCAAGTACCACGTGAATGTAACACAACCATCTCCTCCTCCATGGCTAATCTCCACTGACTGTCCTGAAGAGCCTCTTGTTATGTCTGTGGTATCTCCACGGTTGATAGTGACAAGGTAAACCTCCTGAAATCCTCTGACAGTCTGTACAAGGAAGCCTGGGCTGCAAGAGCATAAGTAGCACACCTACGTTTTTGCTTGCGCAGAGCAATCGACACATCAAGATCATCTACCAAGGATACTCGCTCTTCATTTATAGAATTCTGTTGCACAGACAACTAAGTAGTGCCATCAGTAGAAACAACGTGCTCATTACATATCTGAGGCATGCTAGATAATGGACAAGGCCTGTGAGCAGGGAGAACCGAGCGAGACCTGCGAGTAAAAGCACATGGTGAAAACTGAGTCACAGTACGAGGTGGAGCCACAAGAGCAGGTGTAGAGGTAGGAGTAGGTGTAGGTGGTAGTGGTTGGGAAGATGGCGGTAGAGCAGGAGTAGGAGGAGGTAGTGGCATGACAATAGGAGGTGGAGGCATGTAGTTCTCATCGTCAGAGTCAGACATGTCTAGTCTGTCGTCTGTAGAAGAAAAATACATGACAAACTCAAAGAAAGTAACGTCAGCACTGACAAAGTATTTCTGCACGAGCGGATTAAAGCAACGATATCCCTTCTGGGTACGAGAGTAGCCAACAAAAATACACTTGACAACTTTAGGAGAGAGCTTGTCTCGACCTGGAGAGACATCATGAACAAAAGTGGAAGGACATATCGATATCGATATCGTTTCGATATCGTGTCGATATCGATATATCGCCGATATATCGACGATATATCGCCGATATATCGCTATATCTACGAATCTTTCTGAAGAAAATGTTGAAAATTGGATATATCGATATATCGATTTCGATATCGATATCGTGTCGATACCGATATATCGGCGATATATCGCCGATATATCGGGATACGGCCTTCCATTTGTTCAATTGAACTGAACACACGAGGTGTAAGAGAGAAAAGATCCTTCTTGGGAAACACAATCGAGAAAGGATTCTTCTCTACCAACACAGACGAAGGCATGGGGTTTACCAGATAGCAAGCCGTGAGAACATCTCCCAAGTAGGCACGAGGAGCATGACTCTGTATCAACAATGTTCAGGTCGCATCAAGTAAGTGACGGTCTTTGCGCTCGACAACACCGTTTTACTGTGATGTATATGCACATGAGGTCTGGTGAACAATACCAAGAGATCTAAGAAAGTCAGAAAGTTGTAAGGTGCAGAACTCTAAAGCATTGTCAGAACGAATATATTTGACATTTGTAGAAAAATATTCTTTATCTCATTAGTAAAAGATTTAATAACAAATCCAGCCTCGGACTTATTCTTTAGTAAAAAGATCTAGGAAAGTCTAGAAAAATCATAGACATCAACGAGATAAAAACGGTGTCCCTGGTGGTCAGGAACACGACTTGGACCCCGTATATCTAAATGAAGGAGCTCAAATAACTGAGAGCTGCTCCGACTCGATGGGATAGAAAGGAGGAACGGTGATGCTTCCCAAGCTGGCATGCCTCATACTGGAAGGAGGACTTCATGAAAATCTGAGGGAGAACATGACATAGTTTCTGCAGAGGATGGCGGCCAAACCGAAGGTGTTACATATATGGTGAGACTGTTCCAGTAATATAGCAGAAACGCAAACATGAGGAGGTTGGACCGGTCTGTAGAGTCCCCACTGTTCACGGCCACATCCAACCACCCTTCCTGTGAGTATGTCATGAAACACAAGAGACAAAGGGTCAAAGATGACACGACAATGCATGTCCTTAGTAATCTGACTAATGGAAAGTAAATTCATCTGAAAGTAAGGGACATATAAAACATTCTAAAGACACATAGATGGCATCAAATGCACCTCCCCCTGTCCTGTAATGGGTAAATGGTCGCAATTATCAATGACAATCTATCTACCAGGTGGTATGGTCCTATAGGACCTCAACTGTGCTCTGTCTCCACAAAGACGATGGAAAGCACCAGAGTCCATAATCTACTCTGTCATATCTGCATCATTACTACCAGTGAAAGTATAAGCGATACCTGAGGAACTCGAAGAGGCTCTGGTTGCGGCAACAGTATCTGTAGTGGTGGTTCCTGCAACAGAAGTCATGATCTCTCGAATATGAGAGACGATATCATCCAGGCGAGGATCGACCTGGGGAGCAAGAGTATCGGAAGACTCAATCCGCTCTGCCACGTGACCAGAGACATGATAACCATGCTTCTGATAGCATGCATCCTCTACATGTCCCGGTCGACGGCAAAAGGTGCAGGAGCTGCGCAGATGCCCACCGCCTCTGCCACGAGGGGTACACCCTCTAGACTAGGCCGTTACTTCTCGGCCACGAGAAACAACGATAGCAGACTGGGGCTGAGGAGTGACCGTAGGCGTTATAATCCGGCTGAGACGACTATAGGCCTCCTCCATAGGAGGTATGGTGGCGCCAGTGAGAAGCTGAGTACGTGTTGCATCATACTCTGTATCAAGATCGACCATGAAAACTCTAACCATCGTGGAGTTCCTATATGCCTTCTGCTGATCAAGAGATGTAGTAATAGACATATTGCTATGAAGCTTCTCAAACATGCCACGGAGGGGTGACCATTCTGCTTGGCCTTGTAGATGTCAAACTGTAGCTGAAAAATCTTCGCCTCATTCTTTGCTTGAGCATAGGTGGAAGCCAAAGTGTTCTACATCGCCTTGGCAGTAGGCTGG
This sequence comes from Ottelia alismoides, assembly GCA_037367405.1. Classification (NCBI taxonomy): domain Eukaryota; kingdom Viridiplantae; phylum Streptophyta; class Magnoliopsida; order Alismatales; family Hydrocharitaceae; genus Ottelia; species Ottelia alismoides. Next base: position 270,143 of record JAZKJV010003416.1, read on the forward strand.
TTCAGAATATCATTGGCTATCTCTATGGTGAGGGTCCTACATAGCCAAACACACGCATACACATCATCTTGCTTCCAAGAAGCATTTGCCTCAGTTTTATCCGTTGGATCTGTATCTATCAGAATGTGCTCCTTGTTGTTGCACTGCATGAGGGTGAGAAACTGCATGGACCACTACTCATAGTTGGTCCCATCCATCTTAGCAATGGGAGCCGGGCCCTTGAAGGTTCCGGACGAGAAAATATCACCCTTGTTCTATGACATTATGCTAAAATGGCCAAATAACGGAATTCAACTGGGGAGTAGACCGATATAAACGAGTCTATACGATCATATAGAGGATTGGTTTTACGTGTAGACTCATACAACCAACCTCATCAATCGTTGTAGCTTACTAGGTTCGGAAACCATGATTTATAGATCAGAAATCAAGTTTTCCGGTCAAAATCTGACCAGTTCTGACCGTATAATGACTTGCAGAGGTGCACAGAAGCCTGTTGGAGAGCCGACGACGGCCTTGGCAGCCGAGACGACGGTCGGGGAGGCCTGGCTGGCCTAGGGTGGCAGGAGCCGCAACCTGGGGTGGCAGGCTGGAGACCGGGCGGCGGCCTAGGCTTGCCGAGCTGCGGCCTGGAGGCTGGGCGGCGGCCTTAGGTGTCCCAACGGCTTGGGGCGGCGAGCGGCGGCAGCCGAGGGAGGGAGCAGGCGGGTGGGTGGGTTAGGGTTTGGTGGAGTATGGGAACTCCGGTCTAGGACTTTCACTCCGATACCATGTAGAGAAAAAAGGCTTGCATTAATGAGAGGTCCTTGGGTTCTCTTATATAGGAGAGGAACCAATTTGGCAAATTACATGAAGTGGACATAATAAACATATAACGAGAAAACAATACGAAAGATAAGAAATATCTCAACATACAATGCGGCAACTAGGCTGTTCTTTTCATTGCCAACAACCTGTCTTCCCTGGGAGGACCAAATGTATTGAGTTTGATTGTCACTATACACGTGACATGATTCATAAGGGCTTTAACTCTATTTCCCATGTCAGCTCAAGGGAACAGTCTACCGACTTTTTGACCAAAGCTCTAGCCAGAGGATCATTTTAAAGATGTTCCAAGCTAAGACATCTATGCTCAATCTCGAGGGAAAGTGTTGAGAGTTATTTTATCTTATCATGTCTTATGTATTTTTTTCATTCTGTCTTTATTATGTAATTTGTCCAACATAGTTTTTTCTCTCCATACAAGAGAGCCCTATAGCCTGAAGAATCAATACACTATTCCTCATGATCTTTCCACAGCCTCTGTAGACAGTAGAGGTTCGGAGTATATACCACATTCAGATTGTTGCATTGTGGGAGACCTCTGATGTCTGTTGGCTCCACCACAAAGTTGACAGTCAATTGCATTATTGTGACGCAATAGCTTGTCAGAGATTTATGTTAGTAATCATCGATGCAGTGAACAATCTACATCCAAAGTATCATTATCATGGTAATATAACCCGCCAACCAAAGTAAAACACACTCCATTTTTATTGTAAAATTGAAGAGGTAACACACAATTTTCTACTCCGGAATTTTAAGATTGCCGTCAAATTTGATTATTACAGATGGGAAAAATATGTGCTTTTAACATTGAAAATGATTTCTAGTTGGAAGCATTCTTATTTCAAAATTAACTTTTTATATTTACTGGATTTTGGATGGATTTTTACCTTCAGTATTCATCCTTCTCATTTTCCAAAAAAAAATTAATTTTGTTGTTTCTTTTGGAGAGGCATCCATAGTTTGTTGAAGGTAAAACTTATAGGATGATGATCTAATGCCATTCAAGTTTTATCGCTTAATTCTTGTTCATGCATGAACGATGAAGCTTACTCATGTAACAAAATTGCTTAAAGAAATATTAACATATGCATTGCCGGCTGTAATTGACAACATATGTGAAGGTTTTCTGCAGCATAATTTTTGTGATCTTACTCTTAGGACACCTAACATGATTTGTCTTTACTAACATATGCATTGCCGGCTGTAATTGACAACATATGTGAAGGTTTTCTGCAGCATAATTTTTGTGACCTTACTCTTAGGACACCTAACATGATTTGTCTTTACTAACATATGCATTGCCGGCTGTAATTGACAACATATGTGAAGGTTTTCTGCAGCATAATTTTTGTGACCTTACTCTTAGGACACCTAACATGATTTGTCTTTACTAAGTCCTGTGTGGGTTTCCCTTTCCTTTTTTAAATTCTTATCAAGTGGTCATTAGTTGCAGCAGCAATTTAATCCAGTTTTTCTTGATTTGTCAGGCGGACTCTCTTGTTGCACATTTTGAATATCACAAACAGCCCGTCACATCCATTGAATGGAGCCCTCATGAACCATCCACATTGGCTGTTACCTCTGCAGACAATCAGTTGACGTAAGTTTTCTTTAGTTATATTATACCTTTACATGTTTGATATGGGTTCCAAATGTATTGCCAACTATTGACTGATCCAATTGAGAAAGTGAGGATTCCATCTTTTAGGATATGTGATTCCAAATGTATTTGCCTCTCCCAAAATTATTCCTTTTTGTCAATTAAGTATCGCATGGTTTTATGTACCTATACCTCCATCTTTTAGGATATGGGATCTTTCATTGGAAAGAGATGAAGAAGAGGAGGCTGACTTTAAAACTAAGATTAAGGATCAAGCCAATGCTCCTGAGGATTTGCCGCCACAGCTCCTTTTTGTGCATCAGGTTTGTGAACTAACCACTTCTGGCACTCTCAAAAAACATTTTGTCCACAACAATGTAATGTAGGTTGCTTTATATTTGCAAAAAAAATTGGAAAATGGATAATGGAATGTTTTGCTTGAACATGTACACAGGGCCAGAAGGATCTGAAGGAACTTCATTGGCACCAACAGATACCAGGGATGCTGGTATCGACTGCTGCAGATGCTTTCAATGTTCTTATGCCTGTTAACCTTGAAAGCACTATTCCAGCTGCCTGATGCCCGTTTTAATGTCTGAGTATCGGATTCTGTATTCAGGCCTTGAATTGCATCTTTGCCATAAAGTTATTGTTTGGCTTGTGAGAGGTTTAAGTATATTTTTTTGTATTAGTTGTTTTTATGCGTTTCTTTTGTAATATGAATAGTTTTAATGCACATTAGAAGGTGCTCAATTGTGTGCCATAATGCAAGATTTTGCTTTATTTAGTCTTGGCCCATGATTTGAACAAGATGTTTAATGCGGTTTTAATTTACATTATCTCCAGGTCTGAGATTTTATATGCTCTGTTGTCTTACCATACAGAAGAAGTTAAAATCCAAGTAAAAAAGAGAAGAAAGCACTTGGAGGTGGAAAAATAATATATCTGATCTATATACATTTCAAACACCAATGTTCTGCTCTGTACTGTAGTCTCATCCCTTTTTTCTCCATTGCTCTAATTTGTATTACAGCAAATTAGCTAGTCATCCCAATGAACATTGCAAACGTCACAATAAGAGATGTTGAAAACTTATTTGGCAGGCATGATCCATTAACGAAAAACGCACAGTTGGAGCTTGTGGCCTTAATGTTATCAGTTTTTAAAAAGGAAACATGGGTGGTGCCTGAGGACATTATATGAAATGAACATGGGCATAGCTCGCATACATGCAATGGCATAATCCGCGTGCTTGAGGAGATGACTCTGCTTGTAGGTGGGGGATACAACCTTGCACTAGGTGGGGCGGGTCACTGCAAACCTTGCACTGATATTTTGATCCACCTCCTCACTTTGTTAGAGTTTATCCTTGGCTGGTAACACGATTGAGCTCACTTCTGTTACACTAGCAAAATAACTATTATCCCACTTTTACACTAGTAGGATTTGCACCATTGCCCAGCTATCAACCTTGCCTTAATCATACCATCACCAGTATTGCAGTAGTTGTAGGCTTGGCCACCAAGGAAACTTCTTTATTATTCATATCTGCCCATCAGTACCAGGATCATGATGGAGCATTGCCATTGCTTCCTTGAATCCTTGTCTTGTGTTTTATAATAACCATTGATGCTATGGTTTTTGTACTGCCAATAGGAGGATTGATATCGACTCCTCGACACAACTTTTCTGGCCCATGATCAATGATGCCTCATTTTACCGTGGTGCTTCCATAAAGGCGCCTTGGACAGCTGGACCTTTTTTTTGTGTTTCGCTACCTGTCGTGACTTTCCGTTTCTCTTTCGGTCTTTCTCTGCATTTTTTCCCAAATGCATCATATTTATGTGAGTTTATATTGCAGGAAAGTCCAACATCAAGTAATGCCGGACAAATTGGCACATTAACTTGAATTCTGGTCAAGTCCCACACGGACCAGAGAAGGCAAACTCAAGTACTACTGACAGCTTCTTATGTATGGTGTTCCTTCTTGGGCAGGCAACAATTTATGATAAATTTCATGCTGCCCGAGAGAAGACCAGCAGTTCATAGTCATTCTTCATATACCATGCATTTGGAGCCTCGAGTATTGTGTGGAGAATTTGAAAGCTATGCAAGATGCACTTGCTCAACAAAACTCAAAGCTTTATGCCTTTTTCCTTTGTTTAGATTTAGTTTGCTGCCCTTGGATCTTTGTTTTGGATTAGTTTGCGGAAAGGATGCACCTCACAAAGTTTCTGTCCTGGATTAATGGATGAGACGTTGCTGAATAAAACATGAATATCTGGTGAACTTTGATTAGGTTGAAACGCATCCCTTACCGTGTCTGGATATGTTTACCCCAGTGTTGGTTAGATATGATCTAAATTCGTCACGTGTCAGCCATTCCAATCTAATATAGGGCGAATGCACAGCAGTAACAGATCAAACTTAAAGACAACCTAATCTAATCCTGTGCAGCAGGACTACCAGGGATGAGAAGAAATTTGGTAACAGTCCACATCATACCAGCCACATTATCTTACCTAATCAAACATCACTATCAGACAGAAATATTATCTCAGCTTAAAGAATCTTCTCTGATTTTAAAGATATAATTAGATCATTAATGTGGCTAAGCATTCTGGATGTTTATCATTATGACATGTTGCAAAACCTGCCCTGTTCATAGATGGATGTATTTCCTGAGAGCGGGAATTTAGGGTGCTGTTCTACCAATTGTTGGACTGATTTTAGTGACATGTCTAGGACGAGATACATTTGCCCTTGCGTTACCAGTTTTGGTTTCAAGACAGTGAATAGATTTGCAGGAGGAATAATTAACTTACAGATAATTTTTATGCAGAAAAGTTAAATCTATTCAGCAAAAGGAGAGATGTTCTGCATTCCTCACACACCCCAGTAAGCTTTCCTCTCAGACAATGCCTTAAAGTTTTTTTTTGCTGCAGGTGCACCTGTTCATGGTATCTAATTAACAGTAAGTAAACCCTTTCCAACTTATATTTGGAATTCAAATGCCTTCTCATCAAGTGAAAAAACCTTATCTGAAAGCCAAATATCCAATAATGTTAAATCCCTGATATTAGAAAGAACCAGAAAACATGAACAGATGGAAATAAGCTCAAATTTTCAGCATTGAACTTCGGGTAACTATTTACAAGGGGATAAATGTCTGTGTTCTTTAGTTTTCTTGCATCATTATATCTGAAGGGTGTAAATAATAAGATTACTCATATATCCAAGGCATCAACCACCATCAAATATGTACATCTCCCAGACACATCTTTCACTGTTCATCACATCTTCCAAATCACTGCTCTCATGAAAGCTCCTCCCAAAGATCCCAAAACCAATCTCACCTCTCTCGTACAACTGCATCAGCATCTCCTCAGCTGCCTCGATTGGGCACTGCCAGTCACAGCACCCATCAACCGAACTCAACGAGTCGTCATTGCCTGAATGGCAGCTACCTCCGTCCACCTCCGCTGTCTTCCTCCTCTTCTTTAACAATCCTCTCCGTATTCTTCTCAACACGAGCTCCCTGGTCTTCTTCGCGAGCTTGCGGGGGAGCCTGAGGAAGATGTAAGTCACCATCTTGATGAGGAGGCAGGGGCAGCAGCTGCACACGACAATGCAGTCGGCTGCGAACATGCTGCAGTCTTCCATCGGCCGGAGGCACGAGGTGACACGGGTGGAGGCCGGGGAGGAGGATGCATCTGGCTGAAAGGTGGATTGTTGGGCAATTCTGGAGGGAATGGATGGACGAAGTACAGTCTCTTGATCTGAACGCTTCACCCAACCTCTTGTTGCATCCAGAAGCTTTGTTTTGAAATTACTTCGTGGGGAGCCATCATCTCTTGGTCTATGTTATGGATGCTGGAACCCACTGTTCGGCACTTGGTTGTCATTTTTTAGTGGGAAAATTTCCCAGACGCCCCTTTGGTATAAGCCCAATTGCATTAATGGGGAATTTTTTTTAAATGATTATTAAAAAATTTGTAATTAATTAAATAAGCATCAAGGGAAAGAAATTAAAAAAATAGGCATCAATCGGCACCTGAGGTGCCGATTTGGGCAGAGGCGCCAAATCGGCACCTCAGCTGTCGATTTGGGATGGGCAATTTACAAATCCAATCCCTTTAACAATGTAATTTAAGTTCAGTACTGCCGGAGATTACAAATTATTATTATGTTCATTAGATATGAATAATTTAAAAATATTTTGAGGAATTATGTAAATAATTTTACAAAATATTATTCTACAATTATATTTATGTTCATTTGAGTACATTTGAGGAATTACATAAATAAATTTAATAAACTATCAATATTTTCCTTCATCACACTATTTTTGATCTATCAGTAGAGCTTCGTGGTCTCATCTTCTTCCCGATAACGTTATTGTAAAATGTTGAGTATATCTCTATTTTTTTAGTATATTGTTCATTATTGATACATACTTAGAATATTTATAATTAACATGTCAACAATATTGTAGTAAATATAAAGAAATTGAGAGTGTGAACAACATCATTTATCATTGATATATGTGAACTCAACAAGGTACAACTTGACATGAATTAATTTAAAAAAATTACAAGTATTTTATTAAATTCATAAGAGAAGAAATATGAGTTTACAAATAATAAGAAAAAAATTTACAATAACTTAAACTTTCCATATCTTCAGAAATCCCTTCAGACCTCCTCCTCCACCTCCTGCACCACCTCCCTTGTCGTTTCCTTTCCCTCCATCTCCTAATTTTTTGTGGGTCTCCTCATGTGTTGTCTTCTTCTTCTTCTTCTGCTTGGACATTTGTTCTGAATGTGTTGGAACGTGCCCTGGAGGATGCGGTCTAGCTGACGACCTCCGTGGCGGTTCGATTGTTTGTGATTCCTGATTCCTTGACGTTCGTACACTTGTTGAATGGCGAGGCGGCTCTGATGGAGGAGGCTCATTGATCCTTACTCCGGGAGAAGGTCTTCGAGGCAGCTCCGGACGTTGTTGTGGTATCGTGGATATACCAAACAACTGTCTATCAAAATCAATTACCTCCATTTGCCGAACACTATCAAATATCTGCGACTGCAAATCTTCTGAACTGTATTGAGTAGACGATATGAGCTGAGAGGGTCCAGAGTCAAATTGACTCGAAGGTCCAACAAGTGATGGTCCTACAAGATTTAGACATTTTCATTGTTATAAGTATCACAAAAATTTAAACATAACGTATTGAATTGAGTTTGTATATTCTATAATATATTTATACCTGAACCTCTAAATCCGGCTTCACCGATTTGAGACCCTCTAAATCCATACTCGATATAGCTCATACCTGAAAGATGTTAATTACATTATATGTCACATAAATTACCTAATAAGTAAGAAGAGAATGCAATGTAATAAATTAAGTACAATTTTACTTGTAGATACAAATCCTGGTTGAATTGGTGGAACTTCCTGTCCGATGTATCCCTGACTCGAAGGACCGGCAAATGATGATCCTGCAAATTGAGATTGACTAAAAGCTTCTCCATATCCTGCAAGAATTAGATATTCAACTTTTAGAAAAATAATACATAAGATAAAAATTAGTTATTTAATTTAGTCATTCTATTACCTGAAGCTCCAAATCCAGTTTGGTCATATTGAGATGCGAGTCCTTGAAGACCTGATGAGTACCCTTGCCCGCCATATCCTGCAGACGTCATTCCTGAGGTGCCAAATATTGACTCCTCCATTGTCTGACCCTGGGAAAATGCCTGCTCACCGAGTCCTGCTATATTTTATGAGGAGTTGTATTTATATGTCTAATAATCGATATATGAATAAGAATTGACTATACATAAACAAATAACTAAAACCTGAACTAGCAAACATCGGTGGTGGTTGCGTCCCCTCCCCACCATATTCCGTGTACTCCCTTCCTGTACAATTTACAACATAGAAATTTATAAATTCACGATTTTAAGATAAGAAATTAGTTTACATTTGTAAGAAAAAAATTACAAAACCTGATGCTCCCGAAGTATGATGCTCCTGTGATGGCATGAATTGTTGATGCCCATATTGGTGGAAGGGATACATCAAGGAGAACATGTTCAGTATTCTACGTGGTCATCAGAGACATCAATCGATCCTCCCCAATATATTAATACATGAGCGGTGTTGGGGGCCATCTATACGAATAAAATAATGATTTAATTAGTTTAATTACACAAAATAATTACTTAATAATCGGATGTAACAATTACTTTAATTAACATTTCAGTCGGCTGTTATCTTTAATAATCAATAATTCAATTGATATACTAATCACTCAGAAATGGAATCCAAAAGTCCGGTCTTGGGGCCTCATCGGTGCTCACCACAGTGAGTCCTGCCAGCGCTGTATAGAGACCCTCTCGGCGCTCGATTCCAAATCTAAATGTGCACTTTTAAATCTAAATAAATGAAATGCTAATGTAATGTGTAATGTCCCTATTTAATTAATTTCAATTTTTTTAATAATTATTACAAAAATCTCATAATAAAATGTCAACTGTCCTTAACTGATTTCAATTTTTTTAATTATTATTACAAAAATCTCCTAATAAAATGTCTACTGTCCCCTACTTACTTAATTTCGATTTAAATAACTATTACAAAAATCTCTTCATAAAATGTCTAATGTGAGTGACATTAAAAAAATCATATTACATTTACAATTACTATTGTCCAACATCATTAGATTACTTCATAGACAAATGATTTATCATTAAAAATAAACAATAATTATTTTGAAATATGTTTTAACTAATCATCAATTTTGCACAACTAATTACTTGTTAAATTTAATAAAAAATCTTGAATAAAATTACCTGAAAGATGCGTGTCTTCTACAAGAAATGTTATCCAAAATATAATAATATAGCGTCCTCACTGATATAGCGTCCTCACTGATAAAACCCTGCAAAAAACGCAGAACAAAATCTACAAACAAAAATATCTTATTCTTACTTGAATAAGATTAGTCGATCGAGAGCAGCAATCGCACTTCAGAATACAGAATGAGGGAACCAGAGAGAATGAATGGGGAGAAGATGAAGAAGGAGAGGGGGAAATTGTGAGGAGGATGGAATGAGGGGGGGCGTTTTGTATAGGAAATGGGGAGGAGGGGACCGTTGGTAAATTTCCAACGGCCCTCTCCTCAGGTGCCGATTGATGCCTATTTTTTTATTTCTTTCCCTTGATGCTTATTTAATTAATTACGAATTTTTTAATAATTATTTAAAAAAAAATTCCCGCATTAATGCCCTCCTTAGCTTCATATCCCATCTGCTCCCTATGAAGGTTAAAAAATAACCGAGTTTTAGAATAGAGTTTTTGACATTTATGCCCTCTGAAATTCTACGATTACAATTTTTCCATTATCTTTGTTACAGTAACACTTG